>PVJX010004035.1:0-99785 GCA_004027295.1 Dolichotis patagonum
GGGGGCTCTTGTTGTATGAAATATTGTTTTCCATCCTTTGATTTTCAGTCTGTGAGTGTCCTTTTGGGTTAGATGGCTTTCTTGTAGAGCGAATATGGTTGGATGTTGTTTCTTGATCCATTCTGCCAGTCTATTTCTTTTAATTGGTGAATTGAGGCCATATACATTAATGGTTATAACTGTTACATATTGGTTTATTTTTGGCATGTTATCTTTCTGTTGTTGCTTCTTTACCTTTCCATTCTGATTGTCTGCCTTGCTTAGTGTGCTTTTTCCTATGTCTATCTAGAATATCTTTCAATATTCTTTGCAGTGTTGATTTGGTGATCATGAAGATTTTCAGATGTTCTTTGTCACGGAAGTATCTTATTTCTCCATCCATTTTGAAGGACAGTTTTGCAGGGTATGTCATTCTGGGTTGGAAATCATTTTCCTTTAGGATCTAAAATGCTTTACTTCATGCTCTTCTTGACTTCACTGTTTGTGTTGGGAAGTCTGCTGTGAGTCTGATAGGTTTTCCTTTATAGGTGATCTGTCTTTCTCTCTAACAGCTTTTAATATTCTGTTTTTATGTTGGATTTCTCAGATGTTGATTATTATATGCCTGGGTGTAGTTTTATTTTAGTTGTGCCTATTTGGAATTCTATATGCTTCACTGATCCACATGTCAGTTTCCATTCTCATGTGTGGGAAATTTTCATTTATTTCTTCTGTAAATAGCCTCTTGATATCATTTCTGTTGTCCCCTTCTTTCTCATTTATCCCTATCAATCTTATGTTGTGTTTCTTTGCATCATACGGCTGCTGTTGAATTGTTATTTCATGATGCCTTGTTATTGTTAAAATATCTTTCCTTTCTTGCTCACCAGCTGTAATCTTGTCTTTGAGGTCTGAAATTCTATCTTCACTTTTGTTGAGGCAGTTTTGCCAACTTTAAATGGAATTTTTGTTTTCCTGTATATTCTTTGAATGTGCTTTATGCATTCTGTTGTTTCCTATATTGTTCACTCAGGGTTCCATCTTTTTGCATTGTTCCTCTAATTTTTTTAACTATGTCTTCTTTAGATGTGTTTCTTTCATTACATTTCTTTCATTACATTTCTTTCATTACATTTATCATTTCCTCTTTTACCTGGGAAATTATTTGTGATTTGAATTCTTTTATAGCCTCCCAGAGTTGTTTCTTTATTTCAGTTGTTATCATTTCAGGCATTCCAAGTGTATGGCTTATATTTTCTTCTATGTACATGGCTCCTAGGCTTTCTTGGGTTGGGCTGGAAGTTTGAGATTGCATTTTGGTCTTTCATTTTATCATTTTCCTGTATTTATGGCTTTTGAGTGATGTTCTAAAGCTTTCACTGGGCTTTCTGGAAACCACTTCACAAGCCCTTGGCCCTTGGGACTGAATGGAGGTCACTAGGCATGGCCCAGTCTGGGCCACAGGACCTCCCATACATGCTTTGGTGGTCTAGGACACTTTTCAGGGTCCTAAACACTTGCAGCAATAGTCCAAAGCGTTCCCTGAGTGTGAGAATGCTGGAAATCACCTCATGTGCCCTCAGCTCCCGGGGCTCAGTGGAGGTGGCTATGAAATATGAATTTTGATTGGAGATCCTATTAGTGCTACGTATTAAAATTTCACCAAGTGTTTCACAGTATAATCACTGTGTATCCTTTTTTTAGGGAAGGGGATATAAGAGTAGTGACTAGAAGACAGGAGCTGTGGTTTGGGAAAAAATGAGAATGTTTTTGCTAGAATACCAGCCAGATTTTGGCTCAAAGGAGTTAAGAAGAAATTGCCAGTAACTAACCAACCATCAGTGTGACTTGTGCTGGTTGTAGTAAAAGCAATTCTATGCAATAGAAGTTATATATACAAGATTGTAAGTTTTTTTATCTGACAAATTTTGATTACCCAGTCATTGTACTCTCAGTACTCACAGCCTCAAGGAGATGGTCACAAAGAAAGGAACCTCTGGCCAAGAAGTAGAACATTGCTGACCCAAGGTACTCTACTTTGCATAAGTGAGGAGCTTTCTCTAGAAGTAGTGGTGTGTTGTTTCAAGGTTTCTTCAGTAGCTCTTCAGTAGTCAGATGAAAAAATAAGTAGCTTTCTTATTTTACTAGTAAAAGGATATTCCTCCATGTTGCCACACACTTTAAAAATTGCGCATAGAAAGCAAAATATTGGATTAAGATATAGATAATATAATTATCTCTTATAAGAGATGAAATTGATTTATATGTCAATAATTTCTCAGGGTTTTTTTGTATTTTCCTTCTGACATTCCTAAAAATCAGATGTCATAGTGTATGAATTTCCCAAATCTCTTGCCTCTTCCTTCATTTTTTCCTATCATCTTTCCACATATAAGAAATACTTTGCTAAAATCACCTGCTTATCAGTATACTGTTCAGCAATATCTGTTTGCTATTTAGCCTGTGTAGTGATGAACTTTTCTATTGTTACAATGTCTTATTTTTATTTTATACTGCAGCTCTATCTGCATGCATTTGTGTGTTCAGAGGCATGGTATTTCAAAATTCTATCATGTAACTTTATTTTTTTGTCTTTAGATCTTTGTCCTCATTGAGCTCAGGCTTCTCTGTAGTGGTGGCTGCTTTCCTCAGTTTTATGTTTCACTTCATCAGTTTTGCGATTGTTTTGCTGGGACTCCCTGCTGAGAACTTTATGCACTGCTTTGCTTTTACTCTGTCATTGACATCATCAACAAATTCAGCACTGGAGAAAGTTCTTCATTAAATACATAGATATTACAAGTATCTTAATTTGTCATTGTAGGAACTTACTGAAGAGCATGTATCAAGATCCTTTGAATTCTTAACCTCAAATTTCTTTCCTTACTGTGTTCACAATTCTAAACATTTTTATGATGATGATTTAAACCCCTGCATGGAAAGTGCTACCATAAACCAGATGTTAAAATCTCAGTCAAGGTCTCTTCCATTGAGACAGTGTCATCCTTTGCCCCAAAGAAAGAAACTATGCTTTATCTTATTGATAAGTTAGTTTGGTGCTGTTTTAGTGATTCAGAAGTCAATGATGCCTATACTACAAAGGCACAACAATTTTGGGATCAAAATTTGCAAGCTTTATGGTTTATTCAGTGTAAGTGGAATCAAGAACCTTGATGTTATGTGAGATGTTTGGTCACTGAGAGATCTCTGCTCTCCTAAATGAGTCCAGTCCTGTAGGACCGGTATCCTCTCTCCTGTATAATTCCCCATATAAGTTGCCTTGCAGTTGGAATCAAACAATATTATTAAGGTTCACAGTCTAAATAGACTGCCACTAATAAATCTGAAACTTGAAAGCTATAATTTATATTTAAATGTACAAATAATTGAGTATCAGGCCATTTTTCTTATTTGTACACAGTGAAGGAAACCAACCACAGGCCTCCTAGGCTGACCTGAGACTGCTCTGCACCCCTCCTCCAGCACAGCTGCACTCAGTGACTCATCACTATCAGCTCTGCTACTGGGAACCACCAATACTCCCTGCACTTCCAAGCCTTGTCTTGGGACTACCATTAACCCTGTGCCCACTCATTCTTTGTTTTGGCAGGTAGCCACAAACCTCTCTCACTGAACACCTCTAGGACTCTATAAATGACCCTGGGCACTATAAGAGAGGAACTGGTTTGGTCTCAAGGCCAGAGTGGTCCCAATTGAGCTTGTTCTGAAATAAATATTTCTTGTTGAGTTCATACCTTTTTTCTACCCCTCCCTCCTTTTTCCCTAACAGACAGGGAAAGGTGAAGGAAGCAGAAACACCCTGGTGATAGTTAATATATTAGTCAGCTTTTACATCACAGTTTGAGTGAGTTCAGTCCACAGTTGCCAGGCTGCAAGGCAGAAATCACATGGTGGAAGGAAATGATGGAGGAAAGTTGTGTATGGTATAGGAGCCAAGAAGTAGAGACACAAAAGAGAAGCTGAGAATAAGAAAATGCCCTTCCAGATCATGACTTCAGTGACCCACCCCTCCAGATCACTTCCAAATGTGAAACTTCAGATCTAAACCATGACTGTCCACTCATGCTCCCTAAAACTTGAAATGCATTTAGTTCATCTCTAAGGTTCACTAAAGCATTAACAGTTAAAGCACTGCTGAGCAGTTGAAGTCAAAAGTCTCTGAGAAAACAAAACAAAACAAAATGAAAACATCTTGTTTGTGAGTCCTTGTAATAATCAACAATAAGTTAAACATTTCCAACATACAATGACACAGGGCAAAGATTTCCATTCCACAAGAGATGAGGAGGGTTATATAAAGGAATAAGACCAAAGCAAGGCCAAAGCACAGCAGAGCTGATATTAACTCCTTCAGGTTCATGCCCAGCACCCAGGTAGTTTACTGCAAGATGTGAGCCTCAAAGGTCTCGGACAACCTCAACAGTATGGCCTTGTGAGTAACAGTCCATACGTACAGCCTCCCTTGGGCTGGATCTGCCTTCTGCCTATGCTTTTCCCTACCAGAAAATTCGCATAATGGACTTCTCCAAATAATGGGGTATTTACTGCACCTCTGGTTTCACTACCACATTTTTATGAATTTTCCTCTCAAAGGAACATTTCCTGGCCCCCCAAGGTTTCCTTTAAGTTCTGGGTGTAAGCTTTCATGACTTCTCTACTCCTGCATACTGCATGCCCATAAAACCAGAACAAGATGGCTGATGCTGTGGAGTTCTGCCGGCTCTAGTAGTAGCCTGGACACTTGGATGAAAGCTACAGAGGTCTCTTGTGTTCCTGGAAGGCAAAACTTGGGGAAATGAATAACAGGGTACTAATTTGCTAGGCATCAGTTCTCAAGCATGGGATCCAAAATCCCTCTTCTCAAATGAAATCCTTCAAACTTTTGTACCTTCAAACTTGTGATGAGTGGAGACTTACTGATTCTTGAGATGCTCCCAAGTGATCTTTCTTTTGCTTCCTGTATAGATGACTTGCTTTCTTTTTATTATACTAATCTCTACAGGACTCACAATTCATTTTGTCCCAATGTAACAGGTGCTTCCTTGCTTTTCACTCATAAAAGTTTCTACATTATGACTCTCTTTTGGCTCTTCATTTTTTTCTATAAATCTTACTAAATTCTGATAGAAGTGGCCATGCCACACCTGAAAGTTTGTCTGAATAAAGTTTTCTCAAGAGGTAAGATAGAAGCTGAAGACAATAAAACACCCTTCTACATCATGACCCCAGTGAACTACCCTTTGGACTAGGGTCCACTTCCCATAAGAGAATTTTGAGAGATATTTTAAATCTAAACCATAATAGTTCCTAACAAACATAAAAACGATTATAAAAAATGTTTGCCAGAAAATAAGTCTCAGGAAAGTCATAGCCTTAATTAGGTTTGGTCCACCTAATTTTGACCTGTCTGAGGAAAGAGCTATTAGAGAGTTTCAACCACAAATCTTTTCATAGAAAAAATTATTTTCAGTACAATAAGCAATTTTCTACTTGAATAAAATAATTTGGATTTAACTGGATTTGTTTTTTGAAAAAGTCATTCTAATTTATACACTGACTTTTTTTCAAAAATGTTATCATAGAAACATATTTTATCAAATGTATAACATTTCACTTTGAAATACACATTAGAAAAAACAAAAACAATAAAAAATCAAAAATATTCTGTCTCACTCTCTCCTCCATATTTTGTGAAGGTGAAAATTGAATCCAGGGTCTTCACCTGAACTAAATTCTAGGCTGTTTTTATTTTGAGATAGTTTCAATTAAGTTGCTAAATTGTCCAGGTTGGGCCTAAACTCATGATCCTCCTACCACAGCTTCCCAGCATGCTGAAATACAGATGTGCACCATCATTCTCTGCTCCCTGCTTTCATTTGTAAAATCTCAAGTACGTTATTACTTATTTTGTTTATTGTGTCAGCAATATGGTAAATGCCAGTTTTTAAAACTTTAAGGTGGGTTAGGTAACTATTAGAAGATTTGTGTTTAGTTTTTAATTTTCAAGTCATTCTTTCTTAAAAGAAAATTTTTCAAGAATTCATATTAATATATCTGATATTCTGTTATTAATCCTCATTTCAGTCATGAAATGTGGTAATACAATTTCTTTGAAATTGGAAAACTTACCTCTTTGGATCTAATTCTATGAAGGTCAGAAGAAATTGTCAGTTTTCATCATTCATATTTCTTATACCTGACAGAAAGTTTGATCTTGAATTTGCACTCATTGTAGCATTTTAATTTATATGACATCATTTGATTATGGATATGTTTAAAGTACATGAGAACTTAAAAATATTTTCTCTATTTTTTGTCTTAACAAGCTATTACATTGAACATTTGTTCTGCTTTTATTTTTGCATTAATAAACAGTTTAAAAATGTTGAATGTGGTTTGAAATATATAATGACACCTTAGGGGTTCAAATCCATCATGTTGATAAGCAAGCATGTCATATTTTTATGTTCCTCTGCAATTTCTAAAGTCATTTGAAAACACTGCATTTTGTTTTGCATTGAGGTTATTACTATGAAAAGGAATGAATTCTTCCTCTTCCAGTTTTTTGCCATGTAAGAATGCAGCATTCATTACCTTTTTGCCCTGTCGACTCTCACCATGTGGAGACACAGCAAGAATCTTCATGAGATTCTAGTATTTCCCTCTTGTTCTTTCCATTTTCCAGTGCCATGAAAAATAATATTTGTTATTGATAAGTTATCCAGTCTCGGACATTTTGTTACCATAGCTTGTCTACACTGTGAAATATTACACAGTCTGCACTCATGATAGACAATCTATCCATTGGTTCGCTTCCTATGCTTTTTCCATTCATAGATTCATCAAGCGCAAATCCAAAGTATTACTAAAAAAGTTGTGTTTGTGCTGAACCCATAGACTTTTTTGTCATTTCCTAAACAACATAGTGTTACAAGTACTTGGGAGGCATTTGTGTTGTATTAGGGATTATAATTAACCCAGAGCTGATTTAAAGAATATGCAGGATGTGGGCGGGTGACATGAAAGTATTATACCACTTTCCACAGCAAGTTGATTATCTTTGGATTTTGGTACTCATGGAGATCCTGGGTCCAAACTCTTATTAACACCTAGAAAAGACTATGTTTCATATTGTAGGTTTATGTTGAATCTAACAGAAATATAGCATTACATCTATCATCTAAGACAAACACCTATTCAGCGCTTCCTTTAGCAAGGTGAACATTTTTAAGGATATTATGAGTGATACACAAAATAAATATTGTTCTATAATTATTAATGCAACAAAATTTTACAATAATACATAAGTTAAATTATATTGGGAACATATTTATGCAGAAGCTACCAACTTGTGATCATCAGAATTTGCTCTAAAATGGAGATCTTGAAACCTAGATCATTTCTTACCTCACTTCTAAGAAGCCTCATGGCCAAGTCAAATTCCTAAAGTGTGTCATGTGTTTTTCTCATTCATAAAGTGTAACTTTAAGAGCTGCTGCTTTTCCACTTTAAAAGATGATTCTATGAGTCAAATAAGCATATCAGTTTTGTATGGATGCAAAATACATATTTCAGAAATAATCTTAAAATTAGAGGAAATGCCATTTGTACTTGCTTCTTTGATTTTGAATGAATGCATAACCGTTAGAGTCTCCTATTTCTTTCAGCATCCTATTCTTTCACTAGTATTTGCTTCCAACAGGTTTGTAAGTGTGTGAGCTAAACTATAAAGCCTATACAGGGTTCAAAGGCTAACAACAATGACAATTCAGAATCAGCTAAAATTACTGTTGCTTCATTTTACCATTGTCTAGCAAAAATGGACCACAAAGTCTTTATCAGATGAAGAGATGTGTGAATGGAAACCATTCTTTGCTGTCTTCCTACAGACTTCATGAAAGAAATGGAAGCAAGGCATTATCCTGAATAAACCTAATGAAAAAATGAAAACTTTAGTTGAGCAGAAGAATAAGCAACCAACGACTCAGAGTTTTGTAAAATGTTCAGCAAATATAGTGGCCTGATCTCTACAAAACAAAACAAAACAAAACAAAACGAAACAAAACAAAACAGAAAAATACTCCTTATCACAAATTTTACACTTCAGTTATATGTTTTTTTGTAAGTTATTCAAATCAAACATAGTAATGTAGCATTTTTATAGAGACTCATGTACTGTTATTAAATTTGTTTTTACAAATAATTTAAAATGAAGATTTACATTTTAATTACATGATTAGCTATCAGTTTGCTTGGGTAAAGGCAAAACAGTAATTATATTTAAAACTAAATCTTTACAATTTTATTAAACTAAAAGTAACAAATCATATGACTGTCTAAGATAAGCTAAATTAATTGAATAATAGCAAAGGATAGTATTTAAATGTTTCCAAGTGTTAATTATAATATTTATAGTTATCAATGCCAGTTGTTATAGTTAATAAAATTAGTAATATATAACAACATATCAATTATAATTTTGTTGACTACTTTGAATTCAATTTTATTATTAATAAAATAGTGAGAAATTATGGGGAAGAAAAACTGCATATCTCTTATATATAAATTTTGCCTTTTGAGAATTTGTAAATTTGGATTTTTTCCAAACTCAATTATTCTCAAAGATTCATGTATATTATTTTTTAGAGTTTGAAAAAATATTATGTAAAATTGTAATGAAATAAGACAGTTTGAAGAAAAAAATATTTATAATTAATGCTTTTTTTTAAAATCAAGCACACTGACTTTCTTGTATTCAACTTCCATATTTTAGCCTTATTAGTAATTGTGGAAATTAAAACTGGCCATATATTCTTTGACTTTTTCCAAGAGAAGGTAATTTTTTTTCTCTAATGTGAGAGATTTCTCTGGCTGATCTTCCAGAGAAGACATATCAGAAAACATGGCTTTGACAGTTTTCACTTTGTAATAGCAGCAATTCCCACTTCCTGTCCTTTAGAAAACTCCTTCTTAATAACTAGCCAAGTCCTGAAAGGACCCCCAAGCAGCTCTGAGGAGATACTCATTAGAAAAGTCACTTGGAATTGTGGCTGGCAATGCTGGTCTGGACTGAAGCAAGTTCAGTGAAGTTGATTCATTAAACTGAGCTGACAGTGTCAACTAACACCTTAGATTGAAGGGAGCCCACCTACTCAAACCCTTCTGGAATTACATGTCGATCTTTGAAGTACATACTTGTCTAAGCCACTAAGTCTAAGTGTAGTTGGCTACATAACTAGATAGATAATTTCATTCCATAGAAAGAGTGAAATAATAATCAGATAAGATTATGAAGTGCTGAGGTTAGGAGTGATAGAGGTAAGTTATACAGAAAATACCAAAATATAGTTGCACAAAAGGAGTAAGTTCTAGTGTTAACTAGATAACTAGAACAATCTTTCTAACCTCATACTGTTTTTTGTATATTTATTGTTTTCTTATACTTAAATCAGTGATATACAACATTCATTTTCTTAAATTTAGAACACTGGCATTCTTTAAATTGATGTACAATAATTCTACACATGGATGTGTTACAGATTAATTCATCACATGTATAAAGTATACAATGATCAAACAGCATAATTAGAATTTTCATCACCTTAAACATGTTTCACTACATTTTCTTTGGGAGTATTTGAATTTCTCATATCTAGTTATTTATAAAACATTCAATTTTTTGAACTACCAACATGCTACACTGCTATAGAACACTAGAATTTAACCCTCTTGTGTAACTGCATTTTTTTATCTGCTCTATAACTTCTTTCTATCACTGCTAACCTCAGAACTTTCTAATCTTATGTGACTATTAGTCTATTTCTTTGGAGTGAAATTTAAACCTCCACACATGATTGAAAACATGTGATACTTTTCTTTTTTGTCTGGAATCTTTTCCTTAATCTCAAGATTTCTGGTTCCAAACATGTTGATGGAAGGAATAAAATTTTCTGCTTTTTATATCTGAATAATATTCCAATGTATATTATTTTCTTTATAAGCTTGTCTGTCAATGAATGCCTCAGTTGATTGTGCTTCTTGACTACTATAAATAGTGCCTAAATAAATATAGGAGTGAAGATATTTCATTAACATACTACTTTCAATTATTTTAATACCATTCCCAGGATTGCAAAACTAGACCATATGGTAGTTGCTAGTTTAGTGTTCTAAGTCACCTCCATACTGTTATTTATAATCATTATACTAATTGAGATTCACACTAAAATATTTTCTCCTGGAGATTTACTATAGGATGCTGGTTAAGTTAGCCATATTGTATTTTTGTTCTCAGGTAGGTAGGTAGTTTATTGTCCAGATATAATTACAGTTATCAATGCTTGCAGGTGTCTGACTTTTTTATATTGCAGGCATTTGTGAGTTTTTTTCTGCCAGCTTGGATGTAGTTAAGAGGTAAGGAATTTTGCCAATGGTTGTAAAGTGCTTTTATCTGGGAATGGAGGGACCCTATCAGCTTTCTGAGGGTCATATGGAGATGGAAAAGACTCAGATTGGCCTGGACATAGAAAGTGCACAAGGTGCACTAGTGCAAGCAGGGCACACATTAATTTCTGAGACAAATGTGGGAGTAGGCCTGCCTTCATGGGCTCAAGCAAATGAAATGCAGTGCTCCTGATATTGGAAGTGAAGCTATATTATTATTAAATCTGAATATTTCTCAAAAATTTCATGGATGTGAAAAGGAACTGAATCACCTGAGTGCTATAGCAGACTTCCTGTTTCAAGATGGGAGATGGTTGGAGGTGGATCAGTGGGGTCATAGCCTGGAAAGGCGTATCTCCATCACCATTTCCAACTTTCCCTCTTTTCTTCTTGGTTACCAAAATGTGAGAAACTTTCTTCCACCAGACCCTATGTCTTTTCTGCCTCGTCCTCTTCATCAGGTCCTATCAGCCTTGCAAATAGCCATCTATGGAAAGAATCTTTTAAAATACATGAGCTGAATAAATCATTCAAACATTTTGATTGTTGGGTTCTATGTCTTAATGACAAGAAAGTGCTGAAGATAGATTTTGGTACCAGAGAATTATAATCTTTATAAAGACTTTAGTTGTCCATATGGTTTACAAGTATCTGAAATAGGTTCATGGTAAAAGTTTGGAATGATATGGAGATGTTGGGTAAAATATGAAAAACTAAGATTGATGTGAGATTCTGAGAGTAAACCCAGACTAAGGAAATTTCAAATGCAATCAAGGGCTTCTTCAGCAGTTGAATTACAGACCCCAGAATAATTGTAGAAATGAAAAGAGTAAAACCAGGCTAAGGAAATTTCAAATGGAATCAAGGACTCCACTGGCAGTTGAATTACAGACCATGTGTGTTATGTTCTCGAATAAAATTTATCTACATTTTATCCAAATCCTGGGACTTTTTAGGAGACTAAGAATAGTAGGTTAATTAATCTAGTGGAACACATTTTAAATAAGTCCAACATTCAGACTGTGGCATGGTTTCTTTTATCCAGATTTATTGTAAAAACTAAAAGCAAAGAGTAGAACTAGGTAATTTGGAAAGTTTGGAGTTTCTCCAGAAATTACCTACAAGTTGGAACAAATGAAAGCATGAGTGATGAAGATTTAGATTTTGGTTTTGCCAGAAAGAAAGTACCTAAGGGCAAAAAGACTATAATTGTTGAAGAGATTACTATTAAAAAGAAGCAAAGTACTTTACATCTGGACAATACAAAAGATGGCTTGAGACCATCTCAGGAATTGGCAACATTCTACTCTTCACAGTCACAAGACTGAAAACTTAAAACATTTCATTTGAGAAAAAGAGGCCCTGGTGCCCCTCCTTTAGAAGAGCCACCTAGGGATTAATTACATAGTTTTTAGCTATCTAGACATTGAGAGTGCTCTGTTGCCATTTTCCAAGGAAGCCTGTTTAATGTTCAAGCAGGAAATAAGACCTTAGCATCATTCATGAGGTGCTGGTTTACTGACCTGCAGAATGCAAGAGTTGTGGGGTCAAGTAAGCTCACATTCAGATTTCAGAAGAAGACCTGGGGTCCCATTCAATTTGCACCTCGAAGGAAATATAAGAAGCTGTGAAAATAAAGATGGTAGTGCAGTGGAAACCCCAGGAAAGTGGAGATGCCACAGACATGGAAGCTGCTGAGGAGAGTCACAGGGAATGAAAAAAACCAGCCCAAGATAGAAGCTATGATGGCTTCAAACAGCAGTATCATAGGGGTAGCACCATCCTATCTATGTATAGTTCACTTCTCACTACATAGAGTTACAGTATGTAATGTTTGATCTGGTGGGATTTTGTGTGCTTTGATGTGATTTTTTTCTGTCCTGCTATTTTTCCTTTTTAGAATAAGATTGTTTATTCCATGCCATTGTGTAACAGGAATGTTTAACTTTATTTTTTATTATTACCTCAGCTTTCAGACAAAAGTTGGATTTGAAGTTCAGATAAGATTTATTCTTTTTAGTAATACTGTAACAGTTAAAATTTTCTTAGTTAGAATACATGCATTTACATATTTAATGGACATGAATCTTTGGGGACAGGAGTTGAACATTATGGTTATATTTAAATGTCTGTCAAATACTCAAAAGTTAAAGGTGATTTGCATCATGTGGCGCTTATAACTGACTTACTGTTAAGAGGTGGGGCCTTACTGAAAGCAGATCACTTGGGCTGTGACTTGGAAAAGTGTATCTTCCCTCCTCTATTGTTATTCTTTGTCTGCTTTCTGATCATCCCGATCTGAACAGTCTTTTTTAGACAGACCTTTATACCTTTCTCTTCCTGTCTTGGAGTCAACTGCCTCTGGACTGAATCATCTGAAAAGTGAGAGCCAAAATAAATTACTCCTACTTTAAATTGTGAGCACCAGGTACTTTATCTAAAGGATGAGAAATTAACTAGGACAAGTACCCTATTGTTTGAGCATCATATGGGTGATGATCCAAACTTGCAGGCCTTGTTAGGTAGCCTGTGTGAAGATATTCATAGTGAATTAGGATTGGGAGGAAAATTCTCAATGTGGGCTTTGTAATTCTCAAGGCCAAAGTAGGGGTAAATTGGGCTGTTCTCCTGCCTCCTAGATACTTGAGTGGGCCAAGCCATTCTGGGAGGTATTTCCAAATACTACTGAGGTGAGGTAATTGGTTTATCTAGCTTCTTCCTAAGTCCCCAGGATTAGACTTTCTTAGGACAGGCTTTCTGGCTGCTTCCTGGGACAGAATGGTGGTGAAAAAGACTGCCTGCCTAAAACCCTGGAGCACTGATGAGTCACACAGTCTTAAGTGGGAGGCCTAACTTTGTTCCAGAGCTACAAGAGGGATAATTGAGTAATTGAGCTAGTTTTTAAAGTCTGGATTTTTGAGTCCAGTTGTCTTTCTAAGACCTTTGTCCAATGGGGCTTCAAGATGGCATTGTACAAGAACACTTTGCGCAGTAGAGAGAGTAACATAGATAATGCCTTTTGGGGGAAAATGTTTCAGTTTGTGTTTCCTGATAGCAGCTTAAATTATACTCAGGGACTGTGATGGATGCACACGTCACCAAATGCAAATATTTTGGGTATCTAACGTGTTAGTGTGAACTTCTAAACAAAGTTTTCTTTCCCCCCTGAACAAAATCTCTTTCAGTTCAGTTCATCTTCAGTAGAAACACAGAAGAGTAAACTCTGCATGCTGATTTCCCTTCTATACAAGACCCATATGTGCCTCTGTCTAGTGGAGTATCCTCCAAAGCCCACTATTCAGGGACGTTGCCTCCAACACTACAAACAGCGACTCTGTTTTCATTGTTTGATCTTTTTCTGTGGAAGTCAGCATGTGAATACTGATGTCACATTAAATATATTTTCTTAGTCTCTGTCTATGTCTGAAATATAGTTAAAATTTTCTGAGATTTTCTATACACGATTGATATAGTTCTAATCTTTGTTGGAAATAATGTCACTGGATATTTGCAAGGACATGTGAAATACTTCACTATAAAATATGAGAAATTTAATGTTTCTTAGAACAAATTGGCTTGTAAGATATACAGTTCCAGGAAAAACCAGGAAGGAAACTAAGCTCCCACCAGTGAGCCAACCAGAGCAAAGAACAAGGAGAACCAGGGAGGAGGCTAAGCCTTCGCCTGTGAGCCTGCCTGGGTGCACACTAGGGAGAGGTGAGCAGTCCCCTTTCCCTGTTAGCAACCAGCTGATTTGGAGGAACTGTATTGCTTAATTGACTTTGAAAGCCTAAAGCTGGTAGTCAGAGCAACTATTCTGAGGACAACAATATGCAATACAGTAACTATTGTGGATTTCCTAATGTCTTTTTACTGTTTCAATTTATTTTATTGTTCTGTTTTATTCCCTTTACAATTAAATTTTTTTTAAAATGAAAAAATATATATATAGATCCAAATATTCATTTCAGGTAAAGAGAATTATAAAGGAGATGTATTTTATTTTATCTTTTTATATTCTATTTATTTATCTGTTTATTTTGGTGTTGGGGATCAAACCCAGGTCCTTGTGCGATGAAGGCAAGAGCTCTACCACTGAGCCACATCCGGAATCCCTGCATATGAAAATTAAAAGAATAAACAGTGAAGTTCATTTCTTTTAAAATCTTGCTTAATCTTATTATGTGTCATTAAATCAACTTGATGAGACTATGAATAATTTTGATCTTACTCTTGTCAAAGTTACATTACTACTCTCTGATCAAGGTAAATGAAGTTCCCTAGCACCGTGCTGATCAGAGTAGAATTTTGTAATGATATAAATTTCTATGGAAAGCCCACCTAGGAGACAGACACCTAAGAGACAGAGAGTGACAGAGAGAGTGAAGGACAGAGAGAGAGAGAGAGAGAGAGAGAGAGAGAGACCCTGAATGTAGAAGACTCTAAGAATAACAAAATTGTATACTAACAGAGGTAAACAAATTTTATGAAAAAGTATTCTGAAAGATGTCATTTTGTATGTAATTTTAGTAAATTTATATGCAGAGTCAAGCACATCTTTGGCTTTGTCTATTATATACTCATCAACCTGTGATCAAAGACTTTCAGATATTCATATTGACTTTCACACATCTCTATACTAAAAGATTTCTAGATATTTATATTGGTTTTTAGATTGAAGCATTCTAAATCTGCTTCTCTACTGAGACATCCATAGGAATTTGGAACATAAGACTATTCTTGACAGAAATTTATTCTGAGAATTGAGTTAGTGAAAATAACTTTATTTAAAACTCACCTTCCTGATGGATAAAATTAAAGCTGAGAATTACCTGAATATTAATTGATATAAATGTAGAGTACTATACATTATCTACCATGCTTTGAAACTTTATACTCTTTGAAATAAACAGTTTTTCACTAAGTAATCATTTTCTCCCAAAGACTTTGGAAGGCTACTTTTTTATGGCCACTGAACATTTTTTCTGAAGGGCATTTTTTTTTAAAAATAAAACTATTTGATGCACTTTATGAATAATGTGAACTTTTTTATTTTGAATATTCTTTCTAATTAAAAGTCTTTATTTTCCTTTTCATTTGTAGCTCTTTTTATTTTCCATCACAAAATTATCAACATAGAAAATGATCTGTTTCTTTCTCTTATTAGCTTCTTAAATTTATTTTAAAAAACAAAAACAATAGAATATAAATAAAAGCCCCATTTTCAGTTTACAGCTGAGACTTTACACAGGATGTGTTACTAAATGCATCTGTGCAGAGAGACCACCATATGGGTGGGAGTGGAATCATGCAATTTCATTCATATGCATGAAGAGAAGAGTTGCCTCTATTTTAAATCTTGCCAAAGCTAAGTAACAGCAAAAACTAGGAACTAAACCCTCAAAAAGTTTTAGAATCAGACTTACATTTGTTCTAGTAAACTACATCATCTTTTGATATTTTCATGTATTGCATCTTTTACTTTGAAAAGTTGTGTTGTCTTTTACTTTGAAAATTCTTTTAAAGTATATTCACTTTTTATGAATATTCATGTAGGAATTTTATGTAAAACTATCTTAAATGCACATCTTTTTATTTCTTTGTCAAAACTGTCAATATCCTATTTCAAAGAAATTAAAAATGAATATATTACTTAAAATACAGCAACTGTTTCTGGAAAATATGCTTTATATACATAAAAACACAATTTTAATCTAATGATAGCTAATGTTGCTTAACTTGTGTTAAATCTGTAGAGAATAAAATACATTGAAATAGCTGATGCATTGAGAATCACAAACTTCCTTTAATCCTTATAAAACATTGCATGGACATTCATCTTTCAAAAATAAAGAAAGGATAGAATGTAACAGGCAATGTACATATCAGGTACAGAAACATGAAACTAAAAATACACTTTCATTTTTAGTATTGGCAATGAAGTCACTAAAAATATTTTAAGCAAAATAGTCAGAAAGCTTTTGAGCAAATATGACTGCAGTCTTCCCTTCAGTGTATATGAAAATACTGTTTTCTATGTGAAATCACTGTGAATATTAGCTGGTAAATATATGTCCTTTGTCTTGTAGAAGGAACTGCTAGGAAAGGTACATTCACTGTTGTTTTAAAAAATTCCATTGCTATAGAAAAATCTATATTCTGACTCTTATATAACCATAACAAAGATGAACTCATATTGTATTATCACTAAAAATAAGGCAATAGAGACTATCACCTACTATAAAAATGGAGAGAACCTCTTGTCCACAGATTTTATCAATAAATTCCCAATGCATATATTATAAAAATAACATGTATGTTCTATGATAACCCTTTCAGACTAGCTACAATAAAGGAAAATTTGGGATTCATCAATATTTTTCATGAATATATGGTGATGTTCTTGTAATTAATGACTTAATTTAAATTGAAAGTCCTATTGACTGTTTAACAAGCTTGTGAAATGAGTCATATATACTGTTAAATTAAAAGAAAATTTATTTGGAAAAGTGAATAACAACATACTACTATATGTTTGATATAGATGACCCAACTAATAAAAGTAACAAATAAAGTTGGTCTAAATTTGTCTGAATGTATCTGAATAACTAAATTTTATAGAAACCCAATTGGTACTGTTTATTTAATATTTTTGCTTTTAATTTTTATGTAAACTTGATAAATATAATACTTGCATGCTATTTTAAAGATATATACTATGTCTTTGAGACTTTATTTTTTATTTTATTTATTTATTTTTATTTTATTTTATTTTTATTTAAAGAAAATTTTATTTATTTATTTTTATTTAAAGAAAAAAAGCAAAAGAGAAAAAGGGTTGAAATAATACAGAATTTCAAAAAAAATTAATGCTAAGAAATCACCAGTTGATTAATTACATATTGTCACTGTAGAAATAGTTGTTCAAGTCATAAAATTAAAGCATAGAAACTGGACCATCAAACAGTTAGACAGCAATCCATTCTGTTCAATGATCAAACAAAAACTTAGTAATATGGTTTATCTATATTACATACTTATGCAAGCCATGATAACCTTACAGCACTTTCCTTCCCTTTCTTTTTTACAATAGCTATTACACATTTCAGCTCTTAATACTTCTACAGTTTTTATTACTTTTTATACCAGAGAGACAATGTGATATTTATAAATATGTTTCTTATTTATTTCACTTATGAGGATAGTCTCCAGTTGCCTCCATTTACATAAAAAGGCCTCAAGATCATCCTTTTTATAGCTGAGTAATATTTTGTTGTATAAAAATACCACACATTTTCATCCACTCTGTGGTTGATGGGCACTTTGGTTGTTTCCATAATTTCACTATTACAAATTGTGCTGCTATAAACATGGGGGAACATATATCACTGCCACATGATCTTTTCAGTTTTATTGGGAAAATATACAGGAGGGGAATAGCTGGATTGAATGGAACTTCCAATCCTAGTCTTCTGAGGAATCTCTATACTAATTTCCATAGTGGCTGCACCAGTCTACACTCCCACTAACAGTGGAGTAGTGTTCCATTTTCCCCATAACCTCGCCAATGTTTGTTATCAATTGATTTCTTGATGGCAGCCATTCTTTCTGGAGTGAGGTGAAATTTCAGTGCTGTTTTAATTTGCATTTCTTGAATGACCAGTGATGGTGAACATTTCTTCATGTATTTATTTATTATTTGTATGTCTTCATCTGAGAAATGTTTGTTAATGTCAGATGCCCCTTTGTGGAGAGGGTCTTTGAATTTGGGGGACCTCATGATTTTTAATTCTTTATGTTTTGGATATAAGTACTTTGTCTGAGGGGTGGTTGGTTAAAATTCTTTCCCATCCTGTGAGTTTTCTTTTCACTCTACTGGTGATTTCTTTTGAAATGCAAAAACATTTTAATAACATGAGGCCCCCATTGTTGATTCTTTGAAGTATTTCCTGTGTGGTTTGCATTTTTTTCATGAATTCTCTGCCTACCCCTTTGTCTCCAAGATTCTACCTACCTTATCTTCCAGTAGATTTAGTGTTTCTGTTTTAATACTTAGATTTTGATGCATTTTGATTTTAGTTTAGTGGATGGTGATAGACATGGGTCTAGTTTCAATGGAGAGCCAATTTTTCCAACACCATTTATTAAAGAGGCTATCCTTCTTCCAGTGAACATGTTTAGCACCTTTGTCAAATATAAGGTGGCTGAATATCTTTGTACATATACCTGCATCTTCTAATCTGTTCCATTGATCCTCAGGTCTATTTCTTTGCCAGTACCATGTTGATTTTATCATAGTAACTTTGTACTCTAGTTTCAAGTCAGGAATTGAGATGCCTCCTGCCTTGCCCTTGTTGCCTAGAATTGCCTTTGCTATTCTCAGTTTATTCTGTTTCAAATGAATTTTAGGAGTGTTTTCTCTAGATCTGTGAGGTATGTTAACAGTATTTTGATTGGGATTATATTAAATCTGTATGACAGTTTGGGTAGTATGGCCATTTTCACAATGCTGGTTCTTCCTAGCCCAGAGTAAGGAATATCCTTCCATTTTCTAATATCCTCTTCAATATCTTTTTTAGGGTAGCATAATTTTCAGCATATAGGTCTTTTACATTCTTGGTTAGGTTAATTACTAAGTATTTCATATTTTTATATGCTATTGTCAAAGGTGATATTTCCATAATTTCTCTCTCATGGAAATTTTGTTTGTGTACAAAAATGCTATTGATTTTTCAGCACTGACTTTGTATCCAGATACACTGCTGAATTTATTACCTCTAGTAGTCTTTCAATGGAGTTTTTTGGGTCTTCTATATAGAGCATCATGCAATCTGCAAATAGTGATATTTTAACTTCTTCCTTTCCTATATTTATTCTTTTTATTTATCTCTCTTGTCTGATTGCCCTGGCTAGTATTTCCAAAACTCTATTAATTAGGAATGGTGATACTGGACATCTTTGTCTTGTTCTTTATTTTAGAGTGAAAGCTTTCAATTTCTGTCATTTAGTATAATGTTGGCTGTTGGTTTGTCATAGATGGCCTTTATGAGATTGAGGTAGACGCCATGTATTCCTAGTTTCTAAAGGATTTTTATCATGAACATGTGTTGGACTTTATCAAAAGCTTTCTTTGCATCTATTGAGATGACCATGTGGTTTTTGTTTTTGGCTCTGTTGTTTTCATGTATTACATTTATTGATTTGTGTATGTTAAACCATCCCTGCATTCCTGGAACGAATCCCACTAGGTTGTAATGTATTATCTTCTTGATGATTTGCTGCATTCTATTTGCTATTATTTTTTGAGAAACTTTGCATCAGTGTTCATTAGTGAGACTGGCCTATAATTCTCCTTTTTGTTTGGGTCTTTCTCTGTTTTTACTATCACAATAATACTTGCCTCCACGAATGAGTTAGGGAAGATTGCTTCCCTTTCAATTTCATTGAAAAGTTTTAGGAGTTTTGGTGGCAAATATTCTCTAAATTTATTGTAGAATTCATCTGTGAATCCATCAGGACCTGCACTTTTCTTTATTGGTAATTTTTTCACATTTTCCATTTCAATAACTGAAATTGGGTTATTCAAATTTGCTATATCTTCTTGATTGAGTTTTGGTAGTTCGTATGTTTCTAGAAATCTGTAGATTTCCTCTGTGTTTTGAATCCAATGTGAGTAGTAGTTTTCAAAGTATGTATTCATGATCTTTTGACTTTCCCTGGGTTCTGTGGTAATTTCCTTCTTTTCAGGCCTTATTGCATGAGTTTGAGTTTTTCTTTCATTTTCTTGATAATGTTAGCCAAAAGTTTATCAATTTTGTTTATTCTCCCAGAAAACAAGTTTTTGATTCATTAATTGTTTGTATTGTTTTCTTAGTTTCAATTGCACTAATTTCTGCTCAGATCTTTACAATTTTCTCTCTTCTGTGAGCTTTGGGTTTAACTTACTTTTCTTTTTCTTAATGCTTGACATGTAGCTTTAGTTTGTTTATTTTTGCTCATTCTGTTTTCTTGAGTAATTTATTGCTATAAATTTCCCTGACCACATAAGTGGTCTTAAATAGTCTTAAGACCACTTTTATTGCATCCCACAGATTTTGGTATGTTGTTTCTGTATTTTCCTTGAGTTGTGAGTATTGTTTTATTTCTTCTTTAATTTCATCTGTAACCCACTGGTTGTTCAGAAGGTTGTTATTTAATTTCCATTTATTTATGCAGGTTTTGCAATTTCTTTGCCATTAATTTCCAATTTTACTGCACTATGGTCCCATAATATGCATGAGATAATTTCAATCCCTTTGCGTTTACTTAAGAATGTTTTATTGATTATTATATGGCCTATTTTGGAGACTATCCCATGCACAGCTGAGAAAAATGTATATCCTCATATGATTGGGTGGAATACTCTGTAAACATCTACTAAGTCCACTTGCTCACAGGTATGTTTCAATTCTATATTTCTTTGCTAACTTTTATTCTAGTTGATCTAATTCTTTGTGACAATGGGGTATTAAAATCTTCTGTTATTACTGTGTTCTTGTATATTTGGTTTTTCATGTCCATTAGTATTTGTCTTATATAGTTGGGTGCTCCTGTATTTGATGCATATATATTTATAATTGTTAGTTCTTCCTCTTGAATTTTTCCACTGGCCAGTGTGTAGTGACCTTCTTTATCTCTTTTAATCATTTAGGTTTGAAGTTCACATTGTCTGCAAATAGAATAGTTACCCCTGCCTTTTTCTGAATTCCTGCTGCATGGAATACTGTTTACCATCCTTTAACTTTTAATCTATGAGTTTCCTTTTGAGTCAGATGTGTTTCCTGTATACAGCATAATGTGGGATCCTATTTCTTGATCTATTCTGTCAACTTATTTTTTGATAGGTGAATTGAGGCCATTTGCATTGATGGATATCACTGATATATACTGGCCTGACTTTGCCATGTTGTGTTCCTTTTGTTGGTTTCCTGATTTTCTCCCCAGTTTAATTTCTTGTCCAGCCTGGTAGTTTCTTTCTGTTGTTGGTCTGCGGATTGTGGTCATTTTTATCTCTATCTAGCATATCTTTCAGTACTCTTTCTAGTATTGGTTTGGTGGAAATAAATTTCTTCAGTTTTTATTTGTCATGGAATTATCTTGTTTCTCCATTAAATTTGAAAGAAAGTTTTTCTGGGTTCATCAGTCTGGGTTGAAAGTTGCTTTGTTTCAAGGCTTGAAAAATCTCAGTCCAAGTTTGTCTTGACTTGAGGGTTTGTGCTGAAAAGTCTGCTGTGATTCTAATAGGTTTTTCTTGATATGTGAGTTGTGTTTTTTCTCTAATAGCTTTTAGTATTCTTTTTTATTTTGTATGTCTGGGATCTTAATTATTATATGTTTGGGTGTAGGTTTATGTTTGTTTTGACTATCTGGCATTCCATATGCCTCACTTATCTACATTTCAGATTTTTCCCTATGTTTGGGAAACTTTCTGCTATTACTTTTGTGGCTAGACCACCTATGTCATTTGCATTTACTCCCACATCTTCATTGATACCTAGTAATCTTATATTATAAATCTTGGCATCATCTTGAAGCTGCTGGATTGTCATTTCATGGTGCTTAATTATTTTTAAAAGTTCTATTCTTTCATGATTGCTAATTGTTATCCTGCTCTCAAGGTCCAAAATTCTATCCTCAGCTTCATTTAAATGGTTTTGCCATCTTTCAATAGAACTTTTTGTTTCTTGGATATCTTTTGAGTTTGTTTTGTGGATTCTGCTTGTTTTCTATATTGTTCATTCAATGTTTCAATCAGTTTCCCATGCTTTTGTACCTTTTTATCTATTTTTTTCTATAGCTACACTTAGCAACTCCTTTACTAAGTTTGTTAGTTCTGTCTTTACATGGGAGAATACTTCTTATTTGACTTCCTTTAGAGCCTCATGGATTTGTGTTTTTATTGCACTATCTTTTCAGAGATTCCTGGTGTGTGACTTTTAAATTCCTCTATTGCAATGTCTCCTTTACTTGCTCTTGATGGATTAGATGTTTGAGATTGCATTTTCCTTTATCGTTTTGTCATTTTTACCTTTCAGGCTAATATTTGGTCTTTCAATCCCACTAGTCGCACCTACTGGTAGTGTGTATCTTAGGGTCCTACTATGTGATTGATGTTTGTCCAACTGCTGGGTACGACAATGAAGAAGTGTACCAGTCACCTGAATTCCTCCTGCAAGTCCTGTTGGGTGAGCCCTATATTCTTCCTAGGCTGACAAACCTACAAATATTGACTTAAATCAATGCTGAGTTCCTGCTGTTACTATATCTTCAAGTTGTTCTAATCACCAGATCTCCCTGTCTGTAGTGTTTGTCTCAGTTGGGACCCTTCTATGTCACTGGGTGTCTTATAAGTCCTTTTAATTTTCTCCAGGCTGGGGGGGGAGACTTATTTGCATCCTCCTCAACGTACCTAATGTTCTCTGTGTGGAGGAAGGACTCACCCACACTCTTGCCAAACTCAGCAAGTTCTACTTCTGGAGGGACTTGGTTATTGCTCCTGTTTACCTACTGATGGTGGCAAACTGTATTCCTATTTTAGGGGCAAACTCACCACACTGATGGAAGCCTGCTGAGGTCTTTTGTTTGGATGGGGGTTACTGAGTGTCTCATTGACACAGCACTGTTACTCCACTGTAGTCCAAGGTTATAGGGGGAGGAGTGGGAGCCAAAGATCAACAGCAATGCTAGGTCCAGGGTGGGGGACCCCAGAATGCAGTGGTGGGGTGGCAGGGGTGCAGAAGTGGCCCGCTCAGCCTGGCCCTGTGCACTACTGGAGGTCCTGTGTCCTGTGACAGATGGTGGGATGGCAGGGGCATGGAAGGGGCAGGCTTGGGGGGCCTAGCCTTGTGCACCACTGATGGTTCTGTGTCTCACCGAGACTTTAGTTTTAGAAAATGGAGATATAAGTAACAAGATACTTAAAGGAAGACAAATGCATGTATCTTTTCATTATTCTCCATGTTAATTGATTTATTGATTGTTGGACTAATTATCCAATCCAAAATAATAACATAGATTTTTTTCATTATATTCCCTAATTCACTTTTATATTGATAGTGTGATTTTATTTGAAAAAGTCACAAAACTTTTTTAATTGTATAAGAAAATGTTAAGTGTCCCAAAGTCTTTACTTGCTCAGTTTCATGTAGAAAACTTTATTGGTTGGTCACAGTGATCTTATTTAACACAATATTTCATTAACAATTATGCTATACACTCTGGGTATTTTTGGTAAGTTTTGTATATATATATATATATATATATATATATATATATATATATATTCATTGTGAAACTGCACTGTGCTATTGCATTTTATAATAATCAGGCTAAGAAATATTTGGGTACTATGGAATGTCCAACAGGGAGAAAATAAATCTAGATTTAAACAAATTTCTGATATAGTTATTCATTGCTTTATCCCATGTTGATATATAGATTATATGCAATTAAATATTTTGTGTATTTTGCAAAGGTACATAAAATCAGTAGTAAGCTTGTATGTTATAATACAGTAATAAAATGTGTTATTAAACTGTAAACACCTTATGAACATTTTGAATGTATGATCTCATTTAATTCTCACAAATTCCTGTGAACTAAATCCCATTTTCATGATTTTAGAGATGAAGAAAGGAAACTTCTGTAACATTACTGCAGGAGGATAAAAAGAATACACAGAAAAGGTTTACAAAGATTTGAACACATGATTATGGTAAAGGTTTGCATTGGCCGGCTTGCTAATTATTTTGATATAATAGAATTAAAAATGAGCAGTTGCTATGGAATACTGCACTGATACATGCTTTTCTTTTTACTGTATAAATTGTGTTGAGAAAAATCTATGTTTGATTTGTGTGGAGTACTCCATGTCCGCACTTTTATGACAAACATCATAATAGTAATTGACAAAGATTCTTAGGACAATAAAGTCTATTTTGGAGTAATGATGTTAAATTTGCGATCCTACTAGAAAATAGTTTTGTTAACTATAACAATGCCTTGTCATTTAGATTAAGCGCTTACCAGTATGAATCTCTTGCTCTTTCTCTCTTTCTGTCTCTCTCTCCCTTTCTTTTTTGGTAGTAAAAGAATAATTTCTTTGATGGAAAACACTACATTAGGGATTTGTATATTTTACTTTATTTATTCCCTTAAGGATCCCTTGCACACACAAAGACCTTACTGTTTTGAAAATTTTCATCAGTTCACATGGTCCAGAAAGACTCTCAGCTCACACTACTTTAAAGTGTAATTACTGGGGTTAGGGATTTAGCTCAGTGGCGTGAGTAGCTACCTGGCAAGCACAGGTTGTAATTTTGATCACCAGTAACAAAAACAACAACAAAAAACTATAATTATTTTGTGATTGAAGTAAGAAAGTGAATAATCCTCTCTTTTCTATTTCTCCATCTAAGGAAAATAAAACTCTAAGTAAAGCAGTTCACAACAATTAGGAAGGCCCATGTTAATCACCATATTTATGCGGTGCCCAGTGTGTACTGTTTTCTCTTTTATCTTCAGTATGTGTCAAAAACTAGAAAGCTGTTGGTGGTACGGAGCCCAAGTAATCATGGCAGCAGAGATAATAATTTTAAAGAAAAGAGAAAACCATACCAAGAATGACATACCCAGAGGCTTTGGTACAAGAAAGAGACACATGCATACATGTACACAGGAAGGGCAAAGAAGAAAATTACTTTTATTCATGCATCTTGGTAATGTCATTATAATATTAGCTTCCTGTATAAATGAAAGGAAAAATCCTCACTAAATTTTTGCAAGTTTTTTATGGAAAGAATTATTTCTGTGGCTTTCCAGATAAACTATAATCTTCCAGTAACTTAAGTTTGACTGGAAGATAGTAGTTCATTTATACACTAAATTCTTAATGAGTGTGTCAATGTTATTATCTGTAAAGTTAAGTAATTTGAGACAGAGTTTTATGTTCTGTGATAACCGCAGTATCCTTAATGTTCATTAATATTTAATAAGTTTTAAAAGTGTTTAATAAGTCACACTTTGTGTATATTCCATCTCAATCATTTACTCAATACTTGTGCATTGAGAATTTTGTTGCTGAAATTCACTAGAGAACTTAACAAAGGACAGCAGAATACGGAAGATGCAACAACACCTGCTTCATAGGAATAAAGAGAGGAAAAATGAGAAGAAAAACACGCACTGACAAAGTAATGGATTGTTTTACCAAGAAAGAAATGGAGACTTCTTGGTTATAACTTGCATAAGTTGCACAATTGAAGAAATGGTAAATTTTAATTTTCCTTCCAGTCTTCTTTTTCCAGTTCCATTGTTTAGCCTATTGAAGAATAATAATATTTTCTCAGATGTTCATAAGTAGTTGGAGCTTGGTTCATTAAAGTTTGATCTTCATGAGTCATTTTCTGATATCTTGTGAAAAGAATATTATGTTTTCTTTTGGGGAGAACATTCTTAAGTCTAACAGCCTCTTATTATGTAAGTTCAATCATCCATTTGTAGATTCTGTAATGCACAATATTTATTAAGAGCAAGCACCAATGAAAAGAAGGGTAAAGATTCAGAATTTGTCTAGGGAAGAAATAATATTGCGTTTACAGATGAGACAAACCCTTGGCTATACTACTGGAAGATCTGGGATGAAGATTGTTTAGGATGATTCTATATTTTGGCTACTGTGAAAAATTTTGTAATGTATTTGGGTACACAATACCTATTTTCTTCCTTTTGAATATGTACTCAGAAGTGAAATACCATGATTATATAATAATTTAAGGAGTATATTACTCAAAGAATTATTTTAAAATATTAATTCAGAAGTTAAAAAGTGCATACAGATATGGATTATAACATTTGCCATTGTAGGTATGATCAGGACAACTCTACTTTTAGCTCCAGCTGGTGGACTTTAGAAACAAGTGAGCAAAACTGTCATAATTATGGCTCACGGGAATCCCTCAGTCTGAAAACTAGAGGTCATGAAAACAGATGTTTCCCAATATTCTGAACATTTTCCTCTTTTACTGTAATGGACGTAATCACCAGACTATGATCAATCAAGATATGGTATTTTCCATATTAGGAGACCAGTGCAGTGTCAGGGAAATTAGCTTTCACTTTGATTAAAGCAGCCACTGCTTTCCAGCATCGCAGTTAATTCAGCCAGGGTCTTCTTTTCCTTCAGGTTGTCCAAGCAAACAAATAAGCCCACAGAAACATCATCCTGACTCACTATTTCAGAAGATCAAATTCATGCAAAACTTTTATGTGCTTATATTTTTATGTGCTTGAAATGTCAATACAACATAGAAGATCATTTCATCATCTTCATACACTACTTTGAATCAATCTTCACACACTACTTTAAAAAAAAAAAGATTCCCAGCAAGCCTTGCTGCTATAGTGGTTTCTGCAGGCAAACCGAGACTCACCAAACTCATCAACTTCTTGTTCTGTCTCAATCCTCACTTCTGTTCTAAAAGCAAGACCAGAAGTGCAGTATTCATGGAGAAGTGATAATTCAGCTTCCCCAGCAAGTCCTCTTATCTCAGGTATTTTTTTAAGGAACCTTTGAAGGAACTGCGCATCAGGTAGTTAGTTACAGCAATCACCATGTGACATACAGACAGAAAAATGAAGCATAGCCCCACTCTCCTCACTAAAACCATACCCTTAATGACCTAAAGATCTTCCAAAAGGCTCCACACCCACAGGTCTGTCACCTCCCTCTAGCGCCACACTGCAGAGCAAACCTTCAGCGCAGAGGCTTTGGGGAGGGAGTCACATTCCAAACTGCAGCACTGCTTGTGCATTTCCTGGACTGAGGCTTCCGGAGGGTCAGCCTCGGCAGGCCTGTCAAGGGAGCATGAGTACCTTTGCGTGTGACTTTTCCTAAAGCCTGGTTATTGGTATTTGGAGAAGCATACATAGTACATGTACTCCCGTGGAAGTGATGTCTATGTGAATTCAGGGAGATGAGCCCCGTGATTGCATTTACTAAATCAGTTTTCAGTGTTTCATATGTTCAACTCCTGATTTCCAAAATGATCTTACTAGAAAGTGAGACATATATATATGCATATATATATATATATGCATATGTATATATGCTTCAGTGTTTCATTTTATATATATTTCATTTCAACACAATGCGTTACACTTCTATATATTTATATATCTCTATCTATCTATCTATCTATCTATCATCATCATCTAGTAGTGTCTGAAATATGGAAGCTGTGATGTGTGTTCCACATTATTTTTTAGCCAAATGTTCTCTCCATCTGGAACACACGTCATTTATCATTACATCTTCCAACTTCTGCCTGACTACCTCCAATTCTTTTTGTTTGTTTGTTTGTTTTTTGGTCCTTTTTTTAATGTGTTCATCCAAAATCCTACCTGTCAAACTCACATGCAAAAACCGAAACTTCATTTGTTTATGCCTTGATATTTATTATTAATTTATTGTGTTATTGTTATTTTAGTGATAATATGAATATATACAAACACATTGCTAATGATAATACAGTTACTGCCAGTCATCCCGACTCATCTGTGTGTTTTTAATAACAAAATTCATCTCTTCATCAAAGTTAAGGTAGACTCTTAAATCTTCTTGTCTTATTTGTGAATTTCCTGGTAAAATTAAGTTTTAGCAGAGAATTCTACTAAGTCACCTCATGAAGAACACATTATCTTTGATAACTGCTCAATTTCCTATTGTTCTCCACCCCTCAGCTGATATTTAATGACCCTTGACTTTTGCAGCAAGAATATTGTTATGTTGGTTTAACCAGTGGTTCCCTTACCATTCATGTTTTCTCTTAGTAATCTATCCGTCTCAAACTAACACTAGCTGATCGTTTTGTTCTCTTTGATGTATTCTGTATCAAGTACAATCTTTCTTCTTTACTATAATACCCACACTATTGCAATGTGTGTTATAACAATGATCAGGAGTGCCTGTGATTCACAAAGCATCCATAACATATTTTATTAATAGTCCTCTATGTTGTCATGCTTAGAATTAAAGCTTATCTTGACTCAGCGCTTATATCAAATTGTGTTTTTCATAAAAATGTATATACATAAAATATGTGATATTTTACTTATACTTGAAATTTAGTTATATCTTATGAATAGAATATTTTCTGTTATTTCCTTTCTTATTCAGTACTTGCATTAATCTTTATATATGTGGTCCTTTCTTTTTCATTGCTGTATAATGCTTAATTGTATGACTTCTCTGTAATTTGTTTTTTTCACTCTGTATTAGAATAGTCTCTGGGATACTTCAAATGCATCAAATACAATTTTTAAAGAATCATATATCTTATTCTTTACATGACTTCATGTACTCATATATTCCAAAGTCCCATGGGGTATATATAAAAAATCATTATAAGATATGTATTTTCCACCTCACTAAATATGTATTCCACCTAATGGTATAAGTTCAAATTTTTAAATGATTTTATATGTTTACAGATTCAACAGTAAGATGAAAGAATTTTCTTTTACATACTGCCACTCAATTTGTGTGTTGCAATAAATCATATGGCTAGATATAAAATATTAATTTGTGTTAATATTATCTTTCTTTCTTCCCTAATATTATTAATATGGTTTTCATTCAGTAACCTTGTTTTTGTTACTTTCTTGAGCAAAACTGACTTCTAGTAACATGTATTAAAATTTTAAGATTTTATTTGAAATAACTTAAAAAATTTGTTTACCCTATTCTAAATGGCCCTCAATAGTTCTACCTTTTTTCTTGTTTGTTCTTTAATACTAAATTTTCCTTCTGTGAGTGAAGGAAAAAATTGAATGCTGTGACCTAAAGCTATATTTAGGATTCATTTAGTAAGTTAACTAGATATGATAAGGTGGCGAACAGTTTTTTCCTATTAAAAAGTCAGATTGAATCCAAGAATTTGACTTATGCAATCATCAAGAAATCAAAAAGTAACAAATTCTGGCATATTTTTGGTGAGAAAACTATCCTGCTATATTATTTCTAGGAATGTAAATTAGTATACCCACTATAGAAATCAATATAGAGATTTCTCAAAGAACTAAAATTAGAAATTCCAGATTCTTTTTCAATAAGCACTATTTTATTAATTTCTGCTTGTTAGAATTTAAATGTATCAAATTAATTTTGAAATAAATAAAATTAAATGTCACTTTTCTAGTTTAAATTATTCAAGTATAAAACTTGCTTAGGAAGTATTTGACACATTAAATTTCAATTTTGCCATGGAATGTGCTTTCTTTTCAAAGTATTCTGTAAGATAGAAAAGTAAAAATAGATTGTTGGTCTGAAAGCTCCTGTACTGTATTATGGGAGAAAAATGAAGAACTAAAGTACAAATAAAATATCTTTGATTTTAAAATTTTATATATACAATACCTCTGACAATGTGGCTATATATATGTATGCTGTATATATGTAGGCTGTATATATATATATATATATATATATATATATATATATATATGTGTGTGTGTGTGTGTGTGTGTGTGAAAACTTCACTATAAAAACTGACTTTCCCCTTTTTTTGAGGTAAACAGAATAAGCCCTGTAATCTTGGTGCATATAAGAAAAAATTCTAGTTTAAAAATTATTCTAAGGATAATTTCCTTGTCTAATTTTGAAAATGTCATCAGTGATATATGAAATTACCACTAAGTAAATCAATTACTTTATTCAATTTTTGGCAGTAGCTCTCATCCCTAGCTGTGCATTAGAATCATCGAGGGAGTTTTAAAAATACATACTGATGTGTGGATATCAGCATACTTTTAATCTCTCTAGGTTATTGGAATAGTCAGGCAGATTTGAAAAAACACTGCTCCAGGGAAGCCCTGAAAGAAATACAACATTAAATTTGAAAGTGTGTTATGAAACAAATATATTTTCAACAACCCTTTTGAGAGTTTATATTCATATATTTTTTAAAATAACAAAGTATGTGCGCTAACTAGAATTTAGACTAGGCTTCACTGGAACAAACAAAAAATGGGCATAAGGAGATAAATCTACAGATTGTAATATAAATAGAGATAGGAAATAGAGTAGGTGGAGGGAAATGAGATAGCCCTCTGGGTACCACCCCCCCACACACACACACACCATAAGACAAATGAATTATTTTGTGAAATAAATCTCCTATTTCTCATAGGCAGACATTTGTTTCCCTGTTATTTTGTACTGTAATCTTTCTGACTCAGTAAATTAGATCTTCACAATCAACTCTCCTCCAGGAAGACATACTTGAAGAGTTCATCTTTTCATGTAACACTTCATACTTTGGTGAGATATCTTCTTCCATTTACATCAAGTGACTATGCTAAGATAAACAAAGCTACACTCCTTTAAATCCTTGCTGACTGACCTAAATGAGAAAACTGTAATATTTTACAAGCTTGTTGCTTATTGAGTGGCATTTAGAAATAGCATTCACCGTGTTTTCATTACAGTTTGTAAAGATATTCATGAAAGAGAACTTCCAGAACTATTTAATCAAGTAGCAAGAACAAAGTGATTAGTGTGTTTGAAATGAGGGGAAGTACTTTGTGGGAGATTAATGCCAATATGTCTTAATGTTATTTTTAATCATACACCATTGTTTGGGATCTTGCCTTGTCAAAATCTTATTTTATGCTTATATAATTTTTGTCTGGTAGAGATAAAAAAATCTCTTTGGTTAATCAGCTTAAAGAGAGTTCTATTTTGTTTTCCATAAATAGAGCTTCATTTTAGGTTAAGTTGTAAAAGTTTACTGCCACTATTTGAGTAAATTTTAAATTTTAAATTTAAAATGTAACTTTTAAACTGAGTTTTGTGTAGTTAAATGTATCATTGTTATAGCTTAATAATGGTATTTCTGCTATAGTGTTTCCTGGAATTTTGTGTGCTTTTAGAAGTAAAACATGACTACATTAACATATTGATTATAATTTTTTTATTTCACTTAATGATGGGGACATATTTGGGGACCTGCATCATTAGGCAATAGTACCATTGTGTGAATGTTACATGACATGTTTTTCACATGGTGCATTTGTGCAAATTATAAAGGGTGCAACATCCTCAGGCATTATCATTTTATGGAGTCACCCTTGAATATGTAATCCCTCATGGACAAAATTGTCATTATATGACATATACCTGAATATAAAATAAACATGAGTACCTCAAGAAAATCAGGATATTAATTAGTTAATATTAATGAATATGACTAAAAGAAAATAAATTAGAAATTCACTGTAACCAATTAGAGAGAGACAGAGAAAGAGGGAGAGAGAGAGAGACAGAGAGAGAGAGAGACAGAGAGAGAGAGAGAGAGAGGGATAGTGAGACTTAGGAAATGACAAAAGGGCATCAATGAATTATTCCTAAGTACAAATTTTTTTTTGTATCAGGAATCAAACTCACAACCTCATGCTTACCAGGCAGGGACTGTGTCACGGACGTGTATCTCTGCCATAAATCATTTTCTTAAATTACATTTAAATTACACAGTTCTCTGATAATATACCAGAGAAAAAAGGTTTTAAAATTCTGATTCAATAGGAAGTTTGGCTATCTATTTCAATGCATATAGTTGCTCCTTTTTTTGTACCAGGAATTGAACTCATCACCTTGTGCTTGCCAGGCAGGGACTGTGCTGCTGAGCTCTACCCCTGGCCCCAATGCGTATAATAATTGACTTTCTAGATAAATCCTGAGATACGTGGACAGATGAGACAGAGAAAATCTAGATTTGTATGCTTATTTGTAATACAGAAATTTAGCAACAACCTTTATAGTATAAGAAAGAGTGTACAAAAGTTTTATTCCAGAATAAGTAAATGCATGAAGATAGAGAGGAGCTGAGTGTCTGTCTTTATTTAGAGGGACAGCATTGGAAATGACAGCCAGACAGTAAGAGTATTCTGCTACACTGATTGTGGTTATGGTTGTACAATTCTGTCAATATGCTAAAATTTACTGAACCATACACTTGAAATTCGTTTGCTATGTAATTTTAATGTAGTAAAACTGTTGAAAAGAAAAGGTAAGAAAAGAAAACAAAAAAAGGAAAAGAAAAAAGAAAATGAAAAGAGAAGAGAAGAGAAGAGAAGAGAAGAGAAGAGAAAAGAGAAGAAAAGAAAAAAGACAAGGAAATCTGTGCTGTAAGCGAAAAGCATCCGTACTGTGCACTCCATCTGAATTCGAGTAGTGAGCCTACCATGGAGGAGAAGGCACTAAGTGCTTATCTTTCTCCATTTGCTACATGGGAGCAAATAATGTTCCCTTTTAACAAAGGCCTCTCTTTTCATATCTGCTTTTTCTACATTAATACAAATGGTAAGTGTGTTTTTCTTTAAAATATTCTTTATGTTGTTATGTCTCATTAGCTGAAGCTCTGAAACACATTGCAAATGTATTCTGCTTATCTTGAAAATTAAATTTTGCTTACTGGAAATAATCATCACAATAATAATTTCCCCACAAAACAATTTACATTTTTCCCATTTTCCTATTTTGCTTACATTTTTCTTAAATTAAAATTTCTGTTTAACATATTTTCCTTTAAAGAAGAGTTGCTGCCCTGGAGTTTGCTTCAGGTCTTGGACATGGAACTCCGGGACTTAATGTTTGCCCTGTTAGATTTGGACTTGCATTTGTCCCAATTTTTTGTGTTCTGCTGTCTGTCTTCTGCCATTGCATGCCGGTAGTATTCAACTTTGTTTTCATTTGTACAGGGGCTTGCAGGTAAGGTTTGCCTTATACCTTTAAGGAGACTTGCAACATGAACTTTTCAGCACTGGTGAAACTGTTAGGAATTGACAACTCTTGTAGATAGATTAAATGCCTTTTACATAAAGAGATGTGCATGAGTCTTTCGGAGGCCAGGGGCAAAATGTGATGACTCTAATGTAATATAATGTGGATGGACTTAATCCTGGCTCTTAAAGATTGTTAAAACCTGTGTTATAGATAATGTTCAAGTTGTGAAATGATAAGAATAAGCCTGCCTTGGTATCTGGAGGCCGATTTAAAGAAATGCTTGCCAAGTTGATAAAGGGTGGATTGTTACAATTGATATATTGTGTCAACTTGAGAAATTTAGAAGTTTAACTAAGGAAGAGACTCAGCAGGGAGCCAGGGTTCTTCCTTTGTAAATATCCTCAGCCTGTGCAAGAGGAGGGTGTGGAGGGGGATTGAATGCTCTGCATGCCCTGGTGCTGGTGGTGGAGGCAGCTGGGTAACCTGCTTACAATATAAGGGAGGAGAGGAGACTTGTTCTCCCTGCTGTTTGCTCTGGCTGCTTTTTCTGGCTGCTGCCTTGAAGTGTTGTCCCAGTGCCATGCCACCCTGCCTGGAGCCACCTAATTATGGGCTGAAGCCTCCACAAGATGTAAGGTAAATACATCTTTCATCTGGGGTCACATGTATTTTGTCCCAGCAACCATGACAGTGTGTGGGTATAGATAGATAGATAAATAGATAGATAGATAGATAGATAGATAGATATAGATAGATATAGATAGATATAGAATATATATATTGATATAGAATATATATATAGATATAGAATACATGTATATATATATATATATATCTATATTTATCTATCTATCTATATATATGTGGTATGTGTATGTATTGCGTATATATATACATGAGCAACATGGTAGGGTATGATTTTCTCTTTATTAAGAAATGAACATGCTAACTTTGTAAAGTAAGTTAATATCAAATGAATTTTCCAAGAGGTTGTATTAATCTCCAACAACATATGCACACCTCCATCATTCCATACCTTACAATTGTTTTAGTTTATTTTATTGGCTTTGTTTGTTTGCTTGGTGCAGTATCTTACTAAGTCATTGATGTATGGAGGCTGAGCTGGAACTTGATATCCTCCTTCCTCAGTCTCAAGGATGTTGATATTACAAGTTTGTACCACTGTGTGCAGCTGTTACATATTTCATTTAATAGTTTACTTTTTTCCAGTGTCAGGAGTAAAATTGTGTTCTGAGTATCAATTGTAAAAATGTGTGCTATGATTTGAATGCCCCTATAATAATTCTTATTAAAATTTAATATTCATTCTTTATTAAGAAGTGAGACCAGGTGGAACCAATAAGAAAAATGTTATCATAAGTACTCTGCAGTCATAAACGAAGTAATTCTTCATGGACCGAGAGATGAGCTGATGGTTTATCTGGGAGTGTGTCTGTTTGTTATAAAAGTTAATTTGGCTCTGTGACTCAGATGTGCTTCTTATTTCTCTGCATAGTTGCCACAGCAAGAAAATTCTTGGTAAATGTGGCCCATCAACTGTAGGTAATCTATCCTGCAGAGCTACTAGTTGAAAAAACTTGAATTATTTTTCAGTTCCTCAATACAAGGTACCCCATTATGGAAGCAAAATGAATTAAGCCAAATAGTATACGTTTCCTTAGCAAGATGAAATTCTCTGTTATAGGTCAGATGCTTGCTTATGAAAATGTCTTTCAATCACTCCTTTTTGTATTCTACTTTCTTCTTTGTACATTTCCCATGAATTTTCTGATAATATCCAGATATCTTTTAGAACAATCTATTTCTACTTGCTTCTCTAGTTTATATTTGGCCTTCAAATTTTTAATGTTTTTATGTTTCTGATTTTCTGATTAATCATAAATTACTCTGGGTAAATATTTGTCAAAACCTGAAAAATTTTAAGAGATCAGAGAAAAATTTAAAAATCATATTTTGAACACCTCAATTTATGAAATTTGATGTCTTTCTGTTCATACTGTAAAATAAAATTCTCTAGTAGGTTTTGTAAAAGCATATTGTTTGAATGAATAAACTATTGGTTGAATATAATAACTATAGGTGAAAAAGCTAGATTCTAATTTTCAATGCTGTTACCATTAGTTTATTATTCTCATGCTGTTTTCACTTACCTAACAAAGATAAAACTTGTAATTCAAAAAATAAACCATTTCTTTACTAATGAACATAAGACACCTAAGTAAGATATACCAGATATCAATGACAAAGAGGGAGGAGAGAAAATAGTATGATCATTTAAATAAACCCATAAAGTTTTAGTATAATTAAGCTCAAGGCTGCAAATCTCTACTGTTGATTAAGATTTTTTTATGATTCTTAGTTGGAAATAAAATATTAAGACATTAAGGTGGTAAAGTTTGGCTCATAGAGGGACAAAGTGTTGGTTATGATACAGGAACATATCACATTGCTTGTGCCATCTTTGTATTAAAAAGAAATTGTCAATAATACATAATTTCTCAACTGGCCAAATATGGTAGAAAATAAATCAATTTACATGATAATTTAACTTATATAAATAGCGAGAGTTAGCAGAACTTTTGTGATTCGAAATTATAGACAAGAAAAATTGAAAAAGGAAGCCATCATCATTCCCATATTAGACAAATGTAATTCTGATTATTCTGCTAGTGAGTTCATCATTCATTGCTCTGCAACAATTGAAAACTCCAATTATACAAATTCATAAAACTTTGCATGGTTCCAAATTAAGCAGAGATCTATGGGAGAAAAGATGACTGTTCTTAATATTACATTTCAAGATAGCTTTGGAGCTGTCAACTATTAAACATTTTAGGCTAATTTAGATTTATATATAATGCTTAATGAATGTTCAAGACTGAAAGAAGAACTCAGTAATTACTTTCTCTAATTATCTATTTCAATTATATTCTAGCTATGTGCAACAAGGTAGCAATGTAAATGATCTCTATTTAAAAACTAAAATCAAAGACTTCCTCTATATATACGCTTTTTTTTTTTTTTTGTGCCGGGGATTGAACTCACGACCTCGCGCTTGCCAGGCAGGCGCTTAAGCCACTGAGCTAAATACCCAGCCCATATATGCTTTCTTTAAAGGTAGCTGGGTAGTTATTGCCACCAGCTCATTTATTCTGTCTTCCTCAGGAAATGAGGTTTAACGTGTTAATAACCAAGTCTCATTTTCACAATCAGCCTATCGTAATGGAAATATAAAGAAGCACAATTCTGCCATTTTCTCAAATACTAAACATTGTTTCTAAAGAATGACACAAAATATCAACCTTGTTTGGCAATGAAGCATTCCATCTTCAATACATGTTTACTTAATATTTCCAAAAAATTTATGAGTGTATTTTTCTGTCCAACCAATTATATGCTAATTTTCTTTTTATTGTAATTATCTTTAAATTTATTTGCAATAATACAACACTTTGCATATATTATTTTCTTGATCATAGATTATCAGGCAAATAGTAATATGATTACACTATCCATTTTTGTTAACATAGCAGAATTTATATAAAATGATAACATTTATAGTTCATGGAACTTTCTAAAACAAAGTCCTCCTTGTTTACAAAAATATTTGAGCAGAGGCTAATTTATCTTTGTAAAAAATATATATTTATATATTTGTATATTATTGCTATGTTAGATGACTTTGGATAGCCCCAAAAATATATGCAAATAACAATAATAATACTAACCAAAATAGCAGTGACTACCATAATTAAACCTTTCTCTTAGCACAGTGTTGAGTAGTTTCTAAGTTTTGCCTTACTTAATGCTCATTATTACACAAGTGAAGTTCTTATCTTGTTTTTCATTTAATGAAATTGGAAACAAGAGAAAAATTACCACTTAAAAATCACACAGGAAATGGAGATGAGAATCAAATTAAGATAAACATAATTTCAAATCTATGTCATTTTTCTAACACTTAACTTTCTCATTAATTCATATGTATATAAAACTTATTTACACATATAAACATATGCACATGAATATATTATGTGCAGTATTTTGAATTTTATTATTAAGAATTTTGTCTTCTTAATTTCAGAAATAATTGAAAATGGAAACAATTTATTTTCATTTTAAACATTGAAAAAATTTGCCTTTAAAAGTTATGCTAAGGAAATTTCTCCTCATACAATCTGTCTTGTTTGTTGAAAAATCTGAAAGATGGCATGTTTAAATCACATATAACACCTAAATTTTTTTAAAAGTACAAAGTACATAATTTGTATGTTTGCCATTATATTCATATCTATAGTCACCTTGAAAACCTGTGTGTTTTTAACAAAAGTATAAATTTACTATCCTTAGGCTACTGTTAACCTTGTCATTTCATGATCATGCACAATTTTGAGGGCAAGACAAACTGCCAACGCAGAATCGCTAATCTTTGACTTATTATGTGAAACTGAAGTAAGATGTACGTCTCACAAGCAGTTGAGTATCACCCTTTGTTGAATCTGTATGCAGTAAAAAGCTTTCAAGTTTTTATTGTGAAACTTAAAAGATTACAAAGGCCCAAAGCCCGAATTTCAGTGTCATTTGCATTTGTTCTCAAGTCCAATATTATGAATTTATATTCATACAAATTCTGAGAGTTGCTTGCTCAGTTTCAGCTGTTTATATATATTTTTAAAGCTCTAAAGGTATTATTTATATGATTTCCAAACACTAGTGATTTCAAAAGAATATTTGCTATAATATGTCTAATAATTATTGGTCAAATAGTAAAAGACTCTTAAAATTCTTCTCTGCCATTTTGTCTCTTACTCATTTTTCTGTATATTTTTTTCTTTTTAAATTATGTATTTTTAGACACTAGTGATTTCAAAAGAATATTTGCTATAATATGTCTAAGAATTATTGGTCAAATAGTAAAACACTCTTAAAATTCTTCTCTGCCATTTTGTCCCTTACTCATTTTTCTGTGTAATTTTTCTTTTTAAATTATGTATTTTTAGTTGAAAATATACAGTGTTTGAAGATTCAGTAAGTTACTTTTCTTAACGAGATTCCAAACAGCTAATGGAAAAAATAGTTCTTTATATTTTCATATAAAATGATTCCTTGTTTAACTCTGAGTGTAACACACACATTGGCCCTTGCACACACAGCACACATGTAACACAAAACCAACTTTTTCCTGGAAATATCAATTCAATGCCTTAGAAAATGCATACATAATAAACTAATGATAAGTACATGGAAGCTTAAAGTTAAGGAAATCATTCAGTTTCTGTTTTCTTGACATTTTATTTTTTGCAATGAGTGTTTATTATTATTCTGGTTTATATACAGACACATGTTAGTATTTTGACATAGAATGTGTCTCAGATTTAACTGAAATCCCACATATGCCATCTTTTGGACAAGTAACATACTCAAGTTTTGTTCATATATGCTCACCATAAAATCACATTTTTAAATCACAATTTCTTTACCTATGAAAATTAATGTAATCTTATTAAATAAATTTAATAGATTATTGTCAACTTGATGCAGTGTAAAGTCAATTTGTATTAATGTTTTTTGAAACACAGTTGTCTCATCTGGGAAGTAAAAAGCAACCCTGAAGACCATAGTTGTCCATGATGTTTGTGAGAACAAGCAACAATATTGATGTGAATGATTCTAATATTCCTATATGTATTTAAAGTCTGATAGCATATTCTTAGTAGGGTGGGTACTATAAATGAACATATCAATTACCTCAATTAATATTAAATTGTATTATTAAAGGTAGAAGGCTTTTGTTCTAAAACACTGTAATAAAAGCTTGGTAATCAAAGAAATTTTAATGTAGAAAATTTATCCATAAAATATATTGAAAAGTCAACTAGAATTTAAATAGTGGATCATGATATAATTTTTATAAAGTGGTCTTATAAATATGCATTTATATGGGTACTTACAAAAATATCCCACACACAGTTTCTACTACATGTATATTAAAAAATTTATCAGTCACTAATTAGTGTGTATTTGTGATAACTAAGTATATTTTTGCTTATATTTTTAATACATTTGATACATATATGTTATTCATTAACATGTATTTATATATTTCTGGTCAGATGGATGGATGCAAAAATTATGGGCCCCCAAGGAATTTCTTGTTTCCAAAAATTCTCCAAAAAACTAACCTTTAAAATAGGATTTTTAGCTTTCTAAATTCCTCTAAACATTTAATGACTAAACATGTAATAATAGTATCATAGAAACATTCTCACCATTTTTGTTTTTATAATTTGACCACCTATAATACTAAATAATCTACTGTTTTTGATCCAGGTTCAAGAGCCCAAATGATAGTCTCATCACTGACTGGCTGTTTCAGTTTTATTGTTCTTTACAGCGTTGGCTTTTTCACATGCTGTTTCAGATGGCTAAACTTTCAATACCTTGTGCACTATAGCAAAGAACTTGATGTTAAATAACCCTCTGGAAATGCAGAGTCTCAGGGAATGCAGATTCTACTACGTTATGCTATGACATACACAACAAGAATGATCCCAGATCATTAAAAGGAATTAAAAAAAAATCAAAGAGAGGAAAATTACGCCATTTGCTCCTCATCTTCTTTGATAAATTTATATTTTGCACAAGAATAATTGGATAGTTATCAAAGTAGAAAGGAAAAGTACGTCCATTTTAAAGTCTCAGTTAGTAAGATAATATTCCAATTAGCAATTTGGACTTTTTGTCTGAAAACAACTTTAATCTAGAAAAACAGAATTTGTAGGCTCTGTGAAAATGAAATATGACAGAAAAAAAATTTCTAGGAAATTGTAATTTATTTTCTTTTATATAATTGACTAGTATTTTGTCTCTCAGTTAGATATAAAATTATAAAGACTTTAAACAAGACTGATGTAGAGTAAACATAAGCAAACTATAACTAACAGAGAGCTGGTAGATATCCATGTCAGAAAAAACTTCTCTTTCAAAGAACAATACAAATTATCTTCTAATTATAAGGATTGTTAATATATTTGATGATTTTTCAACAATTAGCTATTTCTTCAAGGAATTTTCTTTGTTTATTCTTTGATATTTAACAAACAATAAAAATAGTAAATGCAAAGGCAAATTTCAAGACTTCATATTAAAAAACACTATAGAAATAAATACCATATGTTCTGCAGTTTGCAGAGTGCACAGTGAATTTCATGTGTCCTTCTATTTTGATCTAAACAACTGCAACTGATAAATGGAATAGAGTTTTGTCCACAAGGTAACAGACAGTTCCCCAGTTTCTAAACAATTTCTTCGCTTATAGGTTTTCTTTGGAAAAGACATTTCAATTTACACACAAGTTTCTCCTTAGGAGAGTTGGATGAAGACATATTTTAAGAGATCACAACAAAATTTAGAAGTCAACATCTGATTTCAAACTTTGCTCTGTTTCAGTGTTAACCAATAATTTGAAATCACTGAGCCCCTTTGAGTTTCATTTTTAACCCTGTAAATAGTGAAAACATAACTTTTGCAAGCTGTGAAAACTAAAGCAAATAAGACTTGTGGAAAATGAAGATATGCTAAAAGACACGACATACTGTAAAATAATTTTCCTGATATAAATAAAAAACAAATAAATAATTATGAATATTAAACTGACCTTCGTTAAAAATTGGAAATTTTTAGTGAAGATCAATTCAATACTAATTTTGAAATAGAAAAATAAAATGCATAACATTATTACATTAAACAGTTAATGATGCAGATATGTTCAAATAAATTGAATTTTCTCAAAGATATATTAAAGTCGCATACACAGCAGTGGTAATCTATATGCATAACATGACCACATTCTTATAAAAGCACATATTTTGCAAACTTAGGGGTGTTTGATAATCACAGTGGTTGGTATAGGAGTAACACATTTAACAGTGGTTTGAAATGTTAAATATAGTACAATGTACCTTGCAAATGTATAAATAGAAAAAAGTGACTCTGGTTTTGGAAATTGAAAGTGTAAATAAGGATCAAAATATTTTATAGATATGGTGAAATAGGAAGAAAATGTTTGCATGAGAAAGGCAACTAAGGAGAAGGAGGAAGAAGATAGGAAGAGAAAAGAAAAACAAATAGAAAATAAAGGATAACACAGAAACAAAACTTTGGTAAAATAAGGAGGGTAAGAGGGATTTAGAGGAATAAAGTGGTAGAAAGAGGAATCGAGATATATCATGTACAGGTAAGATTTCTCTATGATAAATGTGATCATTATGTTTGTCTAAACTGTAACAATAAAATTAATTTACATCAATATAATATCCAACTATACGTCTGCATGGACTCAAATAAAATGAACAAAAAAAATTAACACTCATTTGAGCTCAGTTGTTGAATTCAATTTGCAGACACATAATAGCAAATACTTTATTGTGTGTATATATATATATATGTGTGTGTTTGTGTGTGTGTGTGTGTACATTTATATTACTGAGGATTGAACCCGGGGCTTTCACAATGAGCTATATGCCTCTTCATTCTTATTTCATGTTTTGAGACAGCTTCTTACTAAGTTGCTGTATTTCCAAGGCCAGTCTCAAGTTTGTGATCTTTCTAACCTCTCTGAGGGCTGAGATCACCATATCCAATGTAATACTATTTTAGTATATTTCCGTTTAAAACTCTTTCAATGTAGAGGAAATAAAAAGGTTCCACAATGATGGAGTAAGAAACTCAGTGAACTAACTGCCCTGTAAAGCAATAAATAAACTAACAATAAATAAATTAACCAGCAACTTTTTGAGATGATAAAATCTTTGGAAAATGCTCAGTGGAAGTATATTAAGTAGAATAAGAATCACTTAAATGCACTGTCCGTGTAAGATGAGCAAAGCCCTGTGTCCTTTAAATGATGACACCTTCCCCTTCACCACCTTTTAGTAACATAGCACAGTACTGCTACACTGGATGCCTTTCTGCAGACAAGTATGACCATGAAGATGGACATTTTTTGTGCACCTCTCATTTGGTTCTGGTTTGACTGCACGAGGGGCAATTTCCTACATTTCTCACTCAGTGGCCCAGTCCTACACTATAGAGGCCCTCTTCCATCCAGGTTTCTTATCCATTCCTCATTCGTGTGATATAAACTCTGACTCAAGCATGGGAAGCCAAGAATGTAGAATCCCAGGAACCCTTCCTTTAACTCACTCCTAGAAGCAAGGCCCAAATTTGTGTACTTGTACAGAGCAGCAAGCTCAGATAAATAAGGTCTTCCAAGTCACCATAACGCTGATTCATACTGGGAGAAGTGTCGCTGTAGGCAAACCACTATCTCAGGAGAGTGACTCCTAAAAGAGTTACACTATATCCACCTGTCCTATTGACTGTTTAAATTTAGAACTCAAGAGATGGAGATCATTCTCGTCTTAGTGCTGCTTAAAAGCAGATCAAATTGCCACGTGAAATACTACAAAGTAGCATTCCCATCATCAAAGACAAGAAAGTGGGAATGAAAGAAATTCTGAACACACAGCCTTGTAAAATTCATCTCTACAATTTTGGTGATTTCTCTTCCCAATGAAAAACCCTATCCCAACTTTCTGACAGGAAGAATATCAACTCAAATAATTTTGGTCCATAGCACTTACAATAGAGTGGGGAGACAGAGGCTAGATTGCATTTCAGACACATTTGCACTTGAACTTTTGACCATGCTCTTTGTATATAGGTGCCAGGATGTAAACTCACTTCTGAGAACAACCAACCATTGAAGATTGTTTGCTGTTATCAGTGAAACCACTGAACTGAAGCTTTCTACTCTCCGAAAAATTGTACAGAGGCGATTAATAGTGTGCAGCCTTGAACTAACGTGAAAACTGAGCCTTTGCCTGTGAAGAAACCAATCAAATGCATCTCCATTTTTTTCTGACTTTTGAGGTTTCAGTGTGGTCTCCATTTTGTAAATTGTCTGAAAAGTCTTGAGACTACTTAGGTATTCCCAGGTTACAATATTTATGCACCATAAATAAGTATCCTCTCCATTCATAAGTAGGCTTTGTTTATTCAGGGAATTTATATTGTTGCTATTTCACATTTTCACAGTTTGTCATTTGTGGTAGATTAACTAATGTCAGCTTGTAACACCCACCTGGGTGTGGAAGGTCCAGCTGAGGATTGTTGCCAACACACTGAAAGAAGAATTGGAGGGGAAGATGGTGTGCTATCAGGGACCTGACAGATATCATCAATCTCCAAAATGAATGTACTGCAAAGACTTAAATAAGTGAGACAAGTGGTATGATTTTAGGGCCCCAGGAAGATCAAAGCCCTCTAGCAGAGTTTGAGACTCTGGAGGCTGAGACAAGGAGCTTCTCTGGGCCACTCATACTTATTAGGTCTTAAAAAAAAAAAAAGGAGATGGGATAGTGAGAAAAGGTTAGGATCTGAGCAGGACCTGGAAAGTCACCTCAATGATTTCTCCAAGTGGTACTCTATGCTAATTTAAAATAACTATCTTATCTCCATGATGACATTTGTGTTAAGAAATAGGCAGTAAGAGTGAGACGCCTGCAGCTGCCGTCCCTATCTTGTTAATTGGGGTTGGAGCCAAGTGTCCTCAGCTGTGGCCTTATCTTGCCCTTTGAGGCACCTCTTTGTTCTCGGATTGGCCATGCCCTGGCCATGCCAGAGACATGCACGTGTATTCAATTTTCAGCTTCAACAGTTCCCAGCAGTGTGCTATTGATTCTCCTGCAGAAACTTGTCACGCTGGTTTTCGTGATATGAACTCAGCTGTTCTCATCCTCAGAGGAGCTCAGGTCCGTGCTGTCACTGAGGATGGCTATGGTTCCTTTGGGGGAGCTCTGGTCCTTAATTTGAGTGTTGCTTCCTGGTTCCAGTGTAGATCTCTCAGTCTGCTGGCACAGATCCTTCATGCCACTGACCCAGCCTTTCTAGCTTCCACCAAAGGCCTTGGGCCTTCCCATACAGATCCTTGATACAGACTTAGGTGAGACACTGTCATGGGTTCCATGCCTCTGATTGGACTTGTAGGGGCACTGTCATGAGCTCTAGGTCTTCAACTAGACTCATTCAGAACACTGCTATGGGATCCAGAACTTCCGCTGCATTCTTTGGTTCTCTAGAGTGTGGACAGATCTCTTGTACTCTTCTGCATTTGACTTTTTTGGGTGAATATTATAAAATAATCTTGTAAAGTATGTATCCTATATTAAATCTATACCCTTGCAACCCAGAATACACTAATCTTTGTCCATATATAACATACTGTTTCTTTGAAGTTTCATTCACATATTATGAGGTCTTGTATGATACCTTTCAACTATTAATCTACTTTATGTCATATTAATGCTTGGGCTCAGGCAGGACCCTTAGAGAATGGAAGTACATTTTAAGATCCTACTCTTCAAATTGAGAATGGAAAACTATGCCTAAGTTTGTTAACTAATGTCATGTTAACTAAGTTTGTTATTCAAAAAACAGAGTGCTTAAATTGGAGACAAAGTAGAGGAAGTAGTCAGCTGTATAACACACAGTGTGCAATAGGAGAGAGTTCAGTGGAATCAAAGAAAAACACGATTGTTTTTAAAGATCATAGTTCTATAAAATAGGAGAGTTTATACAAAAAGCACTAGTTTGAGTCCACACAGAAGCAATCAGATAAGCAATGTGAGGATTACTTGAATGAATTCACAAGCCACAAGATGTATGATCGGTTCAGGAGTTTACACACAACCTCTGAGAAAATGCTCATTGAATAATAAGCTAGTTTTAGCCATAAATACTCCCTTAAATTATAATTAAAATAAGATAGTTCTAATGTCTGGAAGACCGGAAGACTGTTGACTAGTGCCAAACCTTTTAGGGAGTGAGCAAAGAGAGCAAACTTCACACTAGTGCTCTGCAAATTAGAACATAACAAGTCTCTCTTCCCTCTCTCTCTCCCTCTCTTCCACACACACATGGATATGTATATACACATGCACATACCTCTGATATTAAATAATAAGGTGTATATGGGTGAGAGTTCTTAAGAAAACCTTTTTGTAAATAAGGTTTGGAAATACCAACACAGCTATATCTCCTAGGTAGTCTGGTTAAAAGATAGAAACAAGAAGAAACCCATCTGAGCAGGGAGATCGCATGGTTCAAAATACAGAGAAAACAGGTTCACAGAATTATTTTCATGCACTCACTTAACAAACGAAATCGTCAAATCAGCAGCAAAATCAAGCACTGAAAAGGAGTATCAGGATCCAGAATTGCTATTACCTAAAGTGCAGAGTTTTCTTAAAGAAAAATATATAATATTATTTATGATAATATGGAAATTAAATGTTAAATATGAATGGTGGAAGTAAAAGTTGGTCACAGAAACTGCCATTAAAGAGGCCCATAATGGAATTATAAGGAAAATACTTTGTTGTTAAGGGATTTGGAGTCTTAATTTAGATTTATTTTGCTAGTACATACAAATGGAATTGATGCGGTTATGTGCGTTTTACATGTCTTTGCAAAATATGCATGAGTTCCAACAGTTGTAGAAATTCCTGAGCATTTTTTTGTATATCTGAGTTATCTCTGAACACAATTTTTTCCTCTTTCAAGTTTTACCCATAATCTTTTCCCTATTTAATTGGCTATGGCTCCTAATTACATTATTGAACAGAACTGATGATGATAAACTCATGACCTTTATGATGATCTTAAGGGGCCATCATAAAGTCACTCAACAGTCAGTGTGATATTAGCTGAAGATTTTTATTCATGCCTTTAATTAGATTAAAAAAATTTTCCACTTGATTTTCTTAATACTTTATATAATAAATTATATCAAGAGTTTTCCTGCATCAATTAATAATGATACATTTTCTACCACAGTTAAGGTACTAGAGTAGACTGCATTAATATTTGAAATAAAACATTCAAGATAAAAGTTCTTTCATATTTAAAATTCATTTATTGTAAATATGCTTTGAGTGTGCTTCTTAAATAAAGGATGACAATCACTTTTTTCTGAGATTCCAGAAAAACATTAGTACAATTATATCATAGTTTGATTGACATATTGTGATTTATATTTATATAATGTCCTACAAATCCATTCAAAGTATATTTAAAAGTGTAAATTATTGCTTAAAATATAAAAGATACATTAATTTTCCTTCCATCTAATTCCAACAAACAAAAATGACTATTCTTTAATTCTAAACTTGAAAAATTTAATTTATGAACAGTTATATTTTCCTCCAGTATTATTTTCAGAATGATATACCAAGCCATATATTTTGCATTAATATATAACACCATGATTCATAGGTTCCTCGGTAACTGTTCTTGAAAAAGAAGTGATTTCATAGCTAGCTTTGGATGAATACTCTAACAATATTTTCCCTTCTGTTGTTTCAGAAAGCAGACACACACACACTTGTGAAGTCTTACTGAATAAAACAGTGAGAATCATTATCAATATTTACATGATTGATACTACATTATTTGTTTTTAAGAAATAAATACTTCCCTAATGCTTAATAAATGCTCTCAAGTTTTTAAAAAACTAAATTAATAGTGATATTTATTTTGTAATTTAATTTTTATTGTTTTATTCACCAAAATACTTTTATTTCCTGAAGAATTAGGTTCATATATATTCTTATCCTCAAAGTATTAAAATATTAACTTTTTTTTTCCTTTTTAGTTAGTACATGTTGGCAGTGCATGCAATTTACAGTCACCTTGGGGTCTGGATTAAAACGCTAATTCAAGAACATTGTTCATTTGCATTCCAACATAAAAGTTTGTAGATATTAATAAGAGGACTAAATCAATACAAAACAAAACAACAACAAAAAAAGCACACACATGATTGAATTCCAGTTGCCAAGAAAAATTTTCTTTGCCTTTGGTGGGCACAAAGCCATTTTCCAATGGTCTTTGCAACTGAGCCCATCATTAAGCTACATGAAATGGTGACACGGATGTGTTCTGATCCAAGAAACAAAGAGAAGTCACACATTTTTGTATTTCAAGGGCAAAGATTTTAAGCAGGTTGATGTCCTTATCTGTCTTCTTTCTACTTCTGTGAAAATTTAGGACATACTGTAAAAGATGGCAAGGCTGAAGAATGGAAGAGTTCATCTCTTTCTCTCTGAAATGTGTTCAAATCATTGGCTCTGGAAACTAGATTTCTGGAGTATCCGGTATTTTATTGCACGGAGGCACGTCTAGTTGTAGAAGCAGGATCTGTAGATAAGAAGATAGAGTGTGAGAGGCTCAGTAGGTCTTTAGGCTAATCCTGACTAGAAGGAGCTAAAACTGCCAGAGAAATTCCTCTAGTAAGTAGATCAAGAACAGGGCTAGAGAAAGAGAAAAAAAAAACAGATAAAGACCGGGACACAATGGCCATGCGACTTTCACCAAGAGACCAGAGAGAAAAAGCGCTGACAGACAGAGTACTGAGAGACCCAAGTGCACAGCTGGCCCTGTCTACCTCCAGTAGAATACAAGGGCAGGCAATGCGGGGCGTGGCTATATTTGGAAACAGATTTTATATAAGCAAGTACTCACAGCAACGCACGCATACGAATATATATTCACTCTAGGGTCAGTGTATTATTCATTCTAGGGTGACCATATAATTAGTACAATTGGTATTCACAGACCCCCACACTATATGAATAAGGCACCCCCTTACCAGCCTAGTGATCACCCAATAAGTAAGGCCCTGAGAATTAGGCCAAGGGCAAGCACACAGCAGGAAGCTGCAGGCAGACCGCCAGGAGACGTGACGTGGGCCGATGTGCCCGAAAGCCAGGCTTTCAGGGTTATGGCCAGTTCTGGGTAGGGAAAGGGTTCTTAACCCTTTTAAGCACCCAAGAAAGGAGAAGCTTCCGGTAACCACATTTCCGGTTACGCGCCCCCCACCCCCAGTTCCCTGAACCTACTGTCTATCCCCTCCTTTTCACTTCTTTCCAGTAAACTTCTTTTCCTTCAGCTTTGTACCATTACAGCTTTACTGGCATTTATGTTTTCAGGGGCTGGGAGCTGCTGGCCTGCAGTTCAGTGGCAGTGTGATGCTTGCTTCCGGTAGCTGCATCGTCCTTTCTACGTTTGGAATCTGAAATAATATCATTAGGTGCAGAGTATTTGTGTGGGTAGAAAAATATCCTGAAATAATTTGGAGGTTTTTCTAAAGGGACAGTGTCCTTGTATTTGTATTCGTCATAAGTTGCTACTAAATTAATAGTGAATACTGTGAGGGAACATGTTCACCTTTAAAAAATAATTCTTGGGCCAGGATTATTGCTCAGTGAAGCACAGCCTGTCTGTCAAGCGTGAGACCGACCCTGAGTTCGATTCTTGGTACCAAAAATAAATAAATAAATAAATAAGCTCTTATTTGTGCTTAATAAATTGCATAATGCAAAAACTGTAAAAGGTTACAGAAGTCATGGACACACTTACACTCGGTCAGGTCCTAATACATTGTTTCAATAGTCATCGGCATATATGTTTAGTGCAATGCTTAGCAAAGCAGCATGTTTAAGGGAATGATGATAGTCACCTAATGGAAAACAGAACTGGCTTCATCACAAATGCATCCAGATAGTCAGCATCCAATGGCATTTTTGTCCTGTGGCAAATGAGTATTAAATACTTTTTGTGTAAGTCCAAATCTCTTCTTAATGTGCTGTAATTAAATATTTTAATACTGAAAATGATACAGACATTTGGTCTGGGACATATTTTTTTTCCTTATGAAACCTGGTGTTAAATAGTTTGTATTTCTCAGCAAAAATCATTTCTGCTTGACAAATGTATCTTTGAACCTGAGCCTGTGTGAGGGAAAATGTGAATTAATATGTGTGAGAGAATATGTGTAGTTAACATGTTTTTCCCTACTGGCTTCATTCTACTTAAATTTGCCAGATTCCTGTAATCACAGCCTCTCCTAGTAGAAGACCTCAGAGATCACGTTGTGATTCCTACTACCTCTGTAAGGGTCAGCCCACTAAGGCTCAAAAAACTGAAAGGAAAACTCACAGGTCTCAGCTTTTAAGCAACAAAACTAGTACTGAAACTCAGGTTGTATTTAAATTTTAAAGTTAAAATAACATTTTATTCTCAATTAGATATTGCAGGCTTGTTCTTTGCAACTTCAGAGAGGCATAGGAATAATGACTATGCTATTTGCTGTAGTCCGTCTTGTCACAACCTCCACATATTTATTATACTTGTCATAATTGCTTTTATTCCTCCTAACATCCATTGCATTATAAGAAAGTGATTTTCCCCTTATTCTGCTTCATATATGTATAACCTATTTTAGCATGAAAATCCTGAAACATCTGTTTAGAAGAACCGTCATAGTCATCTTTAGTGAAAAACCTGACTATAATGCTATTCTACAATATAATGTTGCTTACCTAGAACTAAGGTTCTATCTTGGGACAAGAATTTAATAAAATCTATATAAGTTAATATAGCCTGGTCTAAGGATCCTTGTAATAAAATATAAAATGTAATATATTAATGTATTTGTCTTGGAGTTTAAGATAACTAATTTGCCCTTGAATCTTAGCTCTTTCTTATTACTGTTGTCTGGACTTTAAGCAGATTATTTTTCTCTATGTATAACGTCCTTTTCTGTATAATGGGAGTAATGAAAGGTCCAATCTCACAGTCCTGTTGTGAGTGTTAAATAGTTTACTATACATAATGATTTCAGAAAACTGCCTGACACATGATCATTACTGCACAAATATAAGCCTTTCAAATTGATTTTTAGGTATGATGATCAAAAGTATTACATTTTACCAGTGCTATAGACCATAGTAAAAACAGACCTGGTTTAGTCCAGTAAATAGAAGTATTAAATCCATGGGATGCACCTGTAAGCAGCTAAAATTTCCATTCACAGTGAAGCTTCCTTTAAAGAACACTAAAACTTGCTCTGTTTTAAAATTTCATTCTTAATAGTATTCTTCTAATTTAATATCTTCTATGACCAAAGATCAAGTGAAGAAATAAAGGAAACTGGCAAGTATTTCCGAATCATGGATGGTAAAAATGTCTTCAGATTCATTTTTGTTATAATTCCTTATCCTGAAAAATAGTGTTAAAACTGCTTGTGCACATGTATTGATTTTACATGAAATATTTTTTTAATACGATTTCACACTCTGTTGTTACATCTTCAGAAATTGTAGGACTCCATTTTTCCCTGAATATACTTTCTCACCATAATTACTCACTTCTCTTTACATGTGCATCAAGTGTTTAAAGGACTATGACTGAGTATAGAGCACTCATACTAAGCTCAATGATCGGGATTTAGCTCAATTACTGTTCTATGATGTACTACCAAAGAATTGTGGGTTGTTATTTTATTATTTTCATTATTGTTGGTAGTAGTAATACTTCTAGTAGTAGTAGTACTAATAGTACTGGTGATTGAACCCTAAGTGTCTTTGCACTCAGTTACATTCCCAGCCCTTATTTATTTATTTATTTATTTATTTAGAGATGCTGTATTTCTCAATCTCTCAGCTGCCCAAACTGGCTCAAACTTGTGATCCTATTTGCCTCAGTCTCCCAGAGTACCGGATCCCAAGTATTCGCCACCATGCCTACCAAACCACTCCCGGTTTAGGTATGAATTTCATGTTTAACAAAGGACCTAGGCTTATGGCCCTGAAGCAACGCCAGCAGTTTGCTGTAGCTGCTGGTTTCAAACAGGAGCCTAAAGAGAATTATTTTTGTGTTCTGTTGCCATTTCAGAACTTTGGAAATAGCAGGTGAGTGTGGCGGACTTTCGGAGGCCTGCAGGAGAGAGACCCTGGTGCCTCAGACCGCACCATGCAGTTGCCTCTGGCTGCTGGGAGAACAAGGAGCTCCTCCCTCGGGGGGTGGTGTGGGGGGGTGGTGACTGTGAGCCTGGTGGCGCTTGGGCTGAGAATCAAACATCTCATGTCGTCCTATCCCCCGTCTCGTGTCCCCCCCTCCCCAGCATACAAGTGGGAGCCAGTTAACTACATATCTTGTGAAAAGATTGGCTATGTTGTTTAGTATGAGCTCCCCGTATGCAAAGATATGGACAACCATTGGGAAGAAAACAAGAGACATTATGACAGATAGCGAAGATCTCTGGTTGTCTAGCTTTGAAATTTGTGCTTTTTAATGTCCTGTTCTGTTGTGTTGTGTTGTGTTTAATTTTAGCCCCTTTTAAAATAAAATTTTAAAAAAAGAGCTAGGCTTCATTTGTCTACTTGCCTGATCTATTTTTTTAAGAATTTGATATATATTGTATTTTCTTATTGGATAAATATAAAACATTTTTAATTAGTTAAAATCATGCTAAATGTGATATATCATATTTGTTAATATAAAACAGAAGCTAAATATGAAATGAAATAATCTATATTCCAGGAAAATCAGTAGATAAATCATTTTCCACAGTTGACACAAGTTTGGAAGTGGTAAGGGGTTTCTAAGGAGATTATACACTTAGGGAAGTATAGATCTCCATGGAAATATATTTTCCAGTATTTCTCTCCCACATGTTTTGTATGTTAAGAATTTTCCAAATCTAGTGTTTGCTATAGGAAAGTAGGCTCAAGGTTCAGTAAGATCAGAAATTTGACTAGGTTTGAAGACTCCTGAAGGTGTGAGTCAACTGCCCTTGCAGAACTGTGCCTGTTGGTCATAGCCAAATGGGCAAACTGCACTTTGGACTTTGGTAGACCCGGTCATGGGGGCTTGATCTAGTTGTCTATGTCTGGTTGCTCCTCTCCGATTGTTCTTCTGCTGCCTACTTCTGGGACACGAAGAGTTGAGCTGATTTCCTCCACTCTGGACGTTTACCATGATATTTCTGCCTTTGATAGCAGACTATGTACTGAAATCTCTCATATGCTGAGCCAAAATTAAAGTGCTCCTTCTTAAATTTACAGATGTCAGATAATTTGCCTCAATGAAAAAAAGCTAACACATTATCTCAATTTTTATAATAGTTTCCATTTAAATGCACCATTTCTGTTTTACAAATTGTGCAACCAGTGCTGAGATATTTGATTAGTTTACACAATATCATGAAATAAGTACACAGAGAAGGTATAAATTAAACAACAAAATCTGTGCAAAGCTTCTGAATAATTGTTCAAAACTGAAATATAACTAAAGTCAGAATAGTTTTAGGTATCACCATATTTAATACATTTTCTTACAGAATATGTTTCTTAAATATTTTCTGCTATATTTTGTACATATTAAACAGTAAACTTTAGCATTTTAGTTAAATTATTTTTATAGATTGAAATATCTTATATTGATTAGGGAAAAACATATCCTCTCCTTTTCTACATTTATGTTTAATTTACCTTTTTGAGATTATATGCTAAAATAATTTTTGTTTAAAAAATGTCAGATTTCTACTTTAATTTGAGGAAACTTAATCATTAGAACTATTGTCAGTATTTTAAGCTACTTCCTGTACTATAATTACTAACAATTTTATGGGTTGAAACATTTATATTGTTTTGTTCTGTATTACTTTGTTTTGTTTTATTTTTGAGATGGGGTCTCGCTATGTAGTTTTGGCTAGCTTTGAATCCACGGTGTAGCCAAGGCTGGCCTTGAACCTACACTAATCCTCCTGTCAGCCTTTGAGTGTTGGGATTACAGGCATGCACCACCATGCCCAGCTGACACGCTCATTTTTAAAAGCATTTTGTGTTCGAGAGGGAGGATTTTGTTTTATAGTATAATCAAGCTAAAATAAATAAATATTTGGCAAATACCTATGTTATTGCACATACTTTGAAGATCCTTTCTGACATAAAGTGTATATAGCTATATGTCAACTCTTGGAATTTATAAATTCTCAATTGCTAATTTAAAATGGAATGAAAAGAATAAATTCAGGAAAGAAATTAGTTATTAGTATTTTTAGCATTAAATGAAAAAGCTGGGATTAGAAACCAGATTTTGAAATAATTCCATGGTAGAAACTCTGGGATTGGCATGGCATGTCACAAAACTCAGGACAGAGGATTAAGTTATGACTGTTGCAACTCAGAAACCAGTAGGTCACATGCTTAGAAGTGAAGAAGAAAGGACTATGTGATTACGACATGAATCTTCTGGTTTTTAGCCCATATGAAGTCTTTATATTTTGCACTAGACTTATCATTATCCAGACATCATCAAATAATAAATAAGATGCCATATTATAATGAATATCTAAACACAACAGTATATATGGCTTTTCTGTTGAAGCAAATAGAGTTTCTAATGATTATTTATTTTTTCTTCTGCACAACTGGGCTTATTACACAACTCATACCTGGAAATTAAATTAACTATTTCTGGGTCAGTATTGTAATTAAAACCTTCTAAAAATACAGCAAAATAAACAGATTACCTTTGCAAAACCAGCTTATTATTATTATTGAAATCTGTATAATGACAAGTATCATTTAATATCATGGATATAATTGAAGCAAAAAGCAAAAAGTACAGTAATGATGCCTGTAATAATTTCCATCGAGGCAAAATGATTGAGTTTGTCTGTTGGAGGGCATTTATTTCAGCGCTATGTTAACCACAGATTTACTTTCAAACAGTGGCTCCATACTGTTGCCCACAGGACTGTAATGATTTATTCTAGAATCAGATCTCCACTGAGCATTATGCTTTGCTCCCAGGAGAGGATAATTGTTCCAGTGTCCTTGGGCTCTGACTCCTGTCTCTCACTTACCACTAATCAATGAAATAACAATTGTGTTAAGAGGGAAATCAGTCTCCTTGGTTCTTTAGTCAATGTAGTAATTTCCAAGAAAAATCTGTTCAGCTCTGAAGCAATTTCTTCATATGTGGTAGGTTCAGGGATATTTTCAGAGACAAGATTATAAATAACTGGAAAATATTTTCAAATTTAAAATCATGTAGGCAAAATGGGCTACTTGATTCAAGTGTTCTTGTTCATTCATTAACACTAAAACACACACATATTTACACAGACAAAATAATCACACACAGAGAGGTACAAATTTTAACTTTATTTTTCTGAAACACACAAAAGTAATAGAAACACTGAATTAGTTTAAATCTATGCAATGGAGTTCCACAAAGCATTTCTTTTATTTAATTGAATTATAAATATTCAAAGATTTAATATTTATCTTTTTTCTTTTTCTGTATTACTTTTATCTCACTTTTAAACTCTCATTTGCAATTGTCTAGATTTGTAAAAAAGAAAAGAAAATGTTTAAATGGTCACAGAACTTTGAATTCTTCCCTGGCTAAGATTTTAATGCTTTTGTTATTAAATCTATTAAAACTGGAAGAAGTGTACCCAATCTCAAATACAACAAATAATATTTTGCTAATAAAATGCTTCAGGTTCAAAATTTTCTCTTTTGCTGAAGATACAGACTTGTAGAAATACAACTGGTAAAACCAGGCATGGTGGCTTATGCTTGTAATCCTACTATCTGATTGACTGAGGCAGGAGGATCACTGTGAGTTCAAAGCCAACCTGTGAATTCAATGCCAGTCTAATCTATGTGGTAAGAGCCTGTTTCAGAAAAACAAAATAAACAAAAGAAAAGAAACATAACTAGTTAATATTTCAAATAATTATCTGTTTAAAGACAATCATTTGCCCTTATAAATATAATAAACTTAATAATAATTTTTACAAAAAAAGTTTTTCCAAATAATATCATAGTGAAACTCATTAATTTGCACAATTAATATGGGTTAATAAAAATAACATTTTAAAGAAATATCACTGAATGCTTTATATGTATCTTTATCTTGCTATTTATTCTAAACTAGGTTTTCAATCTTACACAGTCCACTTCGTATCTTGCTATCATTTTTGTATAATGTTCTGTAAGCAGAACTCTAGTCATTAGAGGCCACATAAATGGAAATAAATGTGTAACTTTAACCTTGATACATACAAAGGTTATATGAGTTTAAAGCTACTGATTTTTTATATCCTGATTACCTTATGCACATAGTAAAAGTGCTTATAATACTTAGTACACATAGTTGTATGCATATTAATAATTTTATGTGCAAGTATATTTATATGTGTGCTTCATATGTTAACATTTTTATAACATTATTAAGTATACCTGCCAGGTAAATACATACCATGTATTATTATTTTCACCTTTATGTAATCAATAATTTAATATTTACCGGAATCTTCTGAGTTTATGAAAACAGAAATTGAAGCACAGACTAGTTAAATAAATTGACCAAGGTAATCCAGAAAATAGAGATTGACTGAGGATTCAATTTCAGGCAATTTAACTATAAATATCAATGAGAAAATTGCTTAAAAAAATTTAAGTGCGAAAGTAACTGAGGCAGGGCGAGTTTAAAAGCTAATATATTTGATTGCTTAATAATTTTGAAATTTATGTATATTTTGTGCAAGGAGACTACATTGTTTGAAAATAGGACCCATAGAAATCATATGCTTGGAATCATCTTATTTTAAACAATGTAATTTATTTTTATAACTCTATAGACATGTAATCTTCTAACTGAATTCTAATTGGGTAGTATCGTTCAATATATTTGAATAGTCACAAGATTATGTAATCATCACCGATAATGTAATTTTGAAACATTGTTACTACCCAGAAAGAAATCCAATGTTCCTTGGCAGTCACTGACATTTCCAATCACCACCTCCCACAGCCCAGTCCCAAATTTCAATAATCTGCTTCTTTCTATGAATTTGTGCCCTTGAAACATTTAGTATCAACTATTCTTTTTCTCAGTGACTTCATTGGCTTAGCTTAATATTTTGAAAGATCATCTGTATAGTCATATATATATATATATATATATATATATATATAATATATATATATATTAGATAATATTCCTTTGCATGTTCTTATCAGTTAAATCTAGAAGTCTCGCCTAAAACCTCATATGCTCACAGCTGGAGCTTGGGAGGGGTGGCTGGGTCATGGATGTGTGATGTTAGGCCAGTCACTGCTGGGTTAATAGCTGGGTGTAATGTTGGGAGGTAAAGCCACTGGAACAGGTGGGCCACTGTAGGTGTGACGTGGGAGGGAATACATGCTTTCTCCTGCTTAGATAGCTCTGCTTCCTGCCTGCCATGAGCTCTTTCTCCTCTACCATGCCATTTGGCCTGCTACTCTGCCTGGAATACAGAAATCCAGGCACTGAAATCTCTACAAACAGTGAGAGAAAATGAGCTTTTCCTCCTTTACCATGTTGATGTTGGCACAATAGAGCAATGAGCAATTTTGTTATTTTTTAAATTTTTAAATTGTGGGAGAGCTATATAAAATCCAAACATCAGTTATTGTACTTTTCAACACTCAAATTTTTACTTGACTATCTTTCACATATCGTCTTTGTTTATTGATAGTCTGTTATGGTGATACAATACTGACATACTTTCCTGTGACCTTTCAGGTATAGTTTTCTTTTGTTAATTTTGTATATATTTATGTAGATTATCCCAATTGTTGATTAATCCCAAACTTGGTGTCTCTGGCTCTACTACCATGTATATACATGCATTTCTCTAGTTTTGCATACCACATAAACTAAAAATCAGACATTATAGATTTTGCATAATATACTTCAACAAAATTGAAATAACCTATTCTGATGGGTTATTTTTAACCTTGCACATATTTATTTAGAAGCCATGCTGGAATAATCTATAGATTCTATTTTTATTGTGTGGTCACTAATTGTTTTTACCTTTTAGAATAAAGCACCTGTGTTTCTTTTCAGTCTTCCTTCTTTAGCACACACCTGAACCTATGCCATAGAGTAGCCGTCCAGTGGTTTTCCAGATTCTCTTAATTCCATGACTGTCTTTCATGATCTTAAAAGGGGGACCTGTAATAAGTCTCACCTCTGAGCTGCACTGTTTACTGTTAGTTTGCAGTTGATGCCTTTGTAGCCAGAAGTCAGTGTGTGGAGATTTCTACTTCTCCATTTCTTCCCTGGGTGTAAGTAGGTGATGTGTGTATAACCAGGTCCATGTATCCGCACTTTTAAGTGAATAGGAGCAGGATAAGCATTTGAACAATTTTTATAGGTCAGAAAAGCTCTTTGATTTGTAACTTTACAATAGATATATGACAAATCTGAGAGTATGAAAATTTGCTTAAATAATCTGTAACAGGGTGAGTCATGCTGGAGATGAATACTGAAATAGACATCTAGAAACATTTTCCTGTTAATCTAAAAATGAGGTATGGCAAAAAAGACAAGTTTATTGCTAGTTGTCACCTTAAAGATATTTACTTGTTTGCTTTGCTAAAGCTCAACAGAAGAATGAGATATCTATTTTCAGACAAAACCTGTTTTCTTATGTGAAGGTGAAAAAATTAAAGTTTGTGTATGAAACACTGATATATCAGAGCCGAGTAAATGATAATTAATAAGGGTAATATATTTTTACTACTCCTTCTTGGTATTTCAGTAATGTCTGCTAGTAAGATGAAAAATGCAAGTCTATTGATTGGAGTATATTACTGTTAAGAGAACTTGTCATATTTAAATAACAGCTTTGGATGTTACGCTTTATAATAGCCTGTCACTATAATAAAGTTTAAAAATAACTTGTTTGTCTGGATGATAAATAAAAACCCAAAATAAACTTCAATCTCAAAATTTGTTAAGAACACTTTGTAAGAAAATATCAAGCAGACTCAGGGGTTTAGCTAGGCTGCACAAGCGCCTGTTTGGCAAGCACAAAGTTGTGAGTTCAATTCTTGGTACAAAAGAAAAAAGAAAGAAAATATTAAGCACAGCTGTTTTACATAAATTTAAAATATTTTTTAGAATTTTATGCTAGATACATGAAAAGAATGCAAATCTATAAACTCCAGGATGTCTTGCTAAATATATGCCACTATTACTACATGGACTAATACAATATAAACTGTGTTTCACATCATTCAAACATTAATAGTGATATGACAGTTTGACTAGATTAGAAATGCACACAGCAGGTTGGTATAATATACTTCTGGGTGTGTCTTGGGGTGCTTCTGGAGATGCTTGGCTCGTAGGCAGCAAACAGGGGCAAGACCCACTCCCACTGCAGATGAGAAGTATCAGATGGTCTTGTAACCTAGGTGGAATAAAAGGGAAAGAGGGAAGTTGTCGATGTGCTCAGCAAATCTTTCTGCTTAAGAAGATGTGGCTTTTACAGCTGTGCCTGTGAACATCAGACACTTGAGTCTTCAGCCTTCCAAAGCAGACACATTAGCAGCTCCTCTCCTTGGTGATCTTGGGCCTTCAGTTTGGGGTTGTTACTGCACCCTTGATCCATCTTATTCTATGACTTCTGGGCTTTTAACTGAGCAGCTACTGGATTCTCTGGATTCCTAACATATAAGTAGCCACTGTGTGGATTCTTCTGTCTCTATCCTTATAAAGCTACTTAATATATATTTGCTTTTTATTCTGTTTCCCAATAGAACTCTGATCAATTCAGATTTTGGTACTGGGAGTGGTTCTGAAGAAAAGGAATGTAAGGATCAGTTTAATGCTTCTCTGAGTTTTCTTCAAGCAGTTCAATGGTTCTCTGAGTTGGCTCTCTAATTTGAGGTGACGTAAATTTGCCATAGGCTCTCAAGCTGGTAATGTTGAAAGCATTGATCTTTCATAGTGTGAACTATTTAAAGAAATACACAATATAGATGAATTTGATAGTCTTAATTTATCACATGAGACATGTAAGGAATTTAGTGATACATCCAAATGTTTTGGAACACTAAGAAATACAGTAACTTTGGCTGGTTTATTTGGCATCACTGGACAAAGTAATAAAGGAAAATACTTAATTCCATTATTCAATTTTGCAGCTTAGAAAACAATTTAAATACTCTTAAATGTGCATAAAAGAGGATTGTCTTTCTTCTAGTCTTAGAACTGAAATTTAAAAAAAAATACAAATCATTATCATGTGCTTGGATGAATTATAGTGTAAGTTAACCCTCAGACTGAAAGGGCATCAGCAGTTAAAGTGAAGACATTGAATATATATATATATATATATATATATATGAAAGAATGAGATTCATAAATGGAATAAAGTTGTTTAGAAGGAACCTTGTGATGCCAGGCATAATGTATTCCTAAATACGGGAAGGTTATTGTGACAGAGGAAGAGATTTCCTCCCCCTTAGTGGTGGAGACAGCCCAGTCTCCATTACTGGTGGGGGTGGCCCCTCAAACTCTGCCAGAGAAAAATAAATTTTCATCACCAATGGAAGCAGTAACGAGCTTCCCTGATGAATCCCTAAGCAAGACAATGCCAAAGCTCACCGCTCACTTTTGCCTTTAGGCCTATAATAAAGTTTAAATGGCACTAGGCTCCTAAAAGTGAGGCACACATGAACCATAAGAAAATGCATTACACTGAAAAATAAGTTAGCGAGTTACCTAATTTTTGGAAGGAGAAGGCTGGGGATACATTACCGGGAATGGATTTTAAGAGTGTAGGATTATGGCCTCCTTGCAAACGTGGAACAAATTGAAATTTTTGATATGGGGCTATTAGGCAGAGATTTGAGATTTAATATCATAGCTTGTGGAGATTTAACAAAAAAGTTGCCCAATAGTTTATTTGGTTGTTTGGCTAAAGTTAGATCAAACAATGACCCACTGTAAGTTATGTGGAGAAGCCTGATTATTCTTGTTCTTGTTGTTGTTTATGGATGAGACTATTCAAAGGCTAAGGGAAACGCAGAGTTGGAGTGAATTTACCAGGTAAAACCTACTCCTCCACAATGGCGGACTCAGAAGATACACCCTTCACATGGATCTTAAAAAGCAATTGAGGAAAACAACATCCTTGGAAATTCCTGTCATTACTCTTCTGTGTATGCAAAACAGTGGCATTACAATCACTCATTTGAGAAATTTAAATGTGACGCATATAATTGGATTACAGAGTGAAAAGGGCCATGTAGCATGACTCTACTGCTAAAGGTAAGGTGTTCATACTTACCATAATGGACAACAGATGCAAAATAATGATTGGAATGGCCTGACTTGTATGGACCTTGGCACTGACTAATGAATCACACTATTCCCAGAAGTGAAATAGATGGGAAGTTCACTAAATTTTTACTGGATTTCAATAAGCAGAAAAATTTCAGGGAAAATGAACAAAAATCTAACTCGAATAATATCAGAGAGTCATGGCTCTCAACTAATTTCCAGATCGAAGCCAGTTAATGGATCTAAAATCCCTTCTGTGAAGAGTTCAGGTCTTCCCAAGGAAAGACTCTGGTAAAAACTAACAAGAATATTCACATTTCTTTTTTCCTTTCCTAAAAGACTGGCAGCATGTTATTAGGGCAATCATCTTTTAGGGGAAAAACATGATCTGATATTTTTCTGGCTATAGCTCACTAGTGGTACTATTACTCATTCAGGAACATCCAAAATATAATTTTAATACTTCTGTAAGTAAGTAGAGCTCTATGGAAAACAGGCCATCAATGGAGTTTTAGTCAAAATCTCACTCATCACAGGTCCTGAGTGTCCCAGATACTGTTGTCTTCCCATTTCCCCAGCTCCAAAATGCTTACCTGGGACAAATATATTTAGTATTTGGCAGAATCCCCATGTTAGTTGTCTAAATTTTGAAGTGAGGGCAATTATTGTGGACTGGCCAATGAAAGTCATGAAAGTTGCCTCTCTCTGGGAAAATTGTAAATAAAATTCAAACACTGCACCTTGAAGGAATTGCACAGAATAACGGTACCATTAGGACATAAAAATCTACTGAGGTGATTATTTCTCCCACATATCCATTTAACTCTCCTTTTTGCCTGTGCGGAAGATGAATGGATCTAGGAGAATGATCATAAGTTTAATCTTGTGGTTATTCCAATTACAGCTGCTCTTTCAAATGTGGTTTTCTTACTTGAACAGATGAACACATATTCTGGTTCATGATGCAATTATTGACTTGGAAAAATGCCTTTTCCTATACCTATGAATAGGACTCTCCAGTGTCATTTTTTTTCAGCCATTAAGACCAGAAACACACCTTCCCTATCTTACTTCAGTGATATGAAAACTCTCCAGTCCTGTGTCATAACTTAGTTCATAGGGATCCTGATCAATCTATCTCTTTTACAAGGGGTCACATTGGTCTATTACATTGATGACATAGTGTTTTTGGACTAAATGAATCCAAATGAGTCTGGATTCTTCTTAAATGTTTGTGTGTCAGGGGATAGTTAATGAATCCAAGAGCCCTCTACTTTAGTGAAAATTCTGATTCCAGTGGTGTGGAGCATGTGGAGTTATCCTTTGTAAGATGAGAAATATCTATTTACATCCTTCTGTAACCAATGAAGAGACATAATGCATAGTGAGCTTATTCAGAATTTGGAAACACTGCATTTCTTTCATGGGGCTTTTACTCTAGATCATTTACTGAGTGTCTCGGAAAACTCCTAGTTTAGAATGAGAACTACAACAAGAGAAGGTATGCAGTATATTCAGCTTGTTTTGCAGGCTGTTTTACCATATGGACTACATGATCCAGCAGGTGTAATTGTATTTCAGGTGTTAGTGTCAGAGAGGGACATTGTTTGGAGTGTCTGGTAGGACTCAAAGGTGACTGACATGGGAGGCCTTTAAGATATTAGAGCAAAGCTGGAGAGAACTACTCTGCCTTTGAAAAACAGCTCCTCCCCTGTTACTGAATAAAAAGTTACCATGAACCTGAACTGTCCAAAATGAACTTGGTACTATTTGACCCACCAACTCATAAAGTCAGATGTTCAAAGCAACAATTCATTGTCACGTCAAGATGGTACGTGCGTAATTATGCTCAAGCAGGCACTAATGGCACAAGTCAGTTACATGAAGTTATATAGCTTCTGCTTTTGCTGTACTGCTGTGTGGACGTCCGTGAGAACCCCTTACATAATGTGATATGCTTCATTATTATTTGAGAGATTAAAAGAAGGCTAGATCTGGAATTTAGATCTTCTGCATATTATTTGGGCACCATCTGAATGTGAACAACTGAAGCATTACAGTCTATCTCAGGACATTCCTAAAATGAAGCGAAGGGAAATCTTCAGAGTGGACAAAATCTCAAGTACTGCATCTGTTCATACAATTTGAGTAGAAGAAAAACTGGAAAAATGTGCCATTACATGCTGACCTATGGGTTGTAGTCAGTGATCTGGTTGGTTGGCCACAGATTTGGAAGGAACAGACTGTAAAGTTGGTGACAAAGACATTTTGGGAAAAGATATATAGATAGACTTTTCCTTTGATGAATGAAATGAAGGTAATTGTGTCTCACATAAATATTGTCCATAATGTTACCTCAGCAGAAGAGGATTTAATAATCAGGTCTTAGGATGCAGCGTTCTGCGAATAACAACCGACCTTTTCCCCTTAGCCACCTTTGTCACTGTCCAGTGGGTTCATGAACCAAGTGGCCCTGGTTGCAGGGACGTAGGTTATAAATGGGCTTAGCAACATGGACTTCACAACCAGTGCCAACCTGCTTACACCCACTGATGAGTGCCCACACTTCCAGAAGCAGAGGCCAATAGTGATTCCCTGGCAAGCACAATTTCTTTGGGTGATCAGCCTCTAAGCTGGCTGTACACTGATATATTGGACCCTTCCTTTATGAAGGGGCAGTAATTTGTTCTCACTGGAATAGACAATTATTCTGGGTATGAAATTTGCATTCCCTGTGTTTAACACTTCTGCAAAATTATCATCTCTAGACTTACTATTATGGTATTGTGCACAACACTGCTTTTGACCAAGGAATGTTTGTTGGCTAAAGAAATGCAGCAACGGGCTTATATTCATAGACTAGCTAGTTTTACAATGTTCCCTACCATCTACTGGCAGTTATTATATTGATAGAATGAAGGAACAGACTTCTAAAGATACAGTTAGAGCATCAGCTAAGTGTGAATAACTTGCTGGGCTGATGCAAGACTTTACTGAAGGTTATACATGCATGTTCTGAATTAGCATTCAGCATAGATACATTTTCTCCTCCAGTCAGGGTATATGGCTCACGGGTGAAATGGTGTAAAGGGCAAAGAGCACCAATTACTATTACCATAGTGATCTACTAGCGATTTTTGTTTGGCTTTCCATTCCCATAGTTTTATGTTCTTCACATTTAGAAGTCTTAGTTATAAAAGGGGAGAAGATGTGTATGAGGATGAATAGCAATGATTCTATTGTACTGAACTCTAAGAGTTTCTCTGGTCATTTTGGGCTCCTCATTCCTCTGAGTCAAAGGCTAAAAATGGAAGTTGTGGTGTTGATGGGAGTGAATGATCCATTCTAACCAGTGGAAATTGGACTACTACTCCACAAAAGAGATGGAGGACATTATGTGTGGAATGTAGGAGACTCCTTGGGGCACCTGGTGTTATTAAGATCAATGATAGACTGCAAAAACTCAATACATGCAGGATCCATGGCCCACACCCTTCAGGAATGAAGTTATAGGTTACCCATGTTTAGGTGCCTGCTGTGGCCCAAGAAAATATAGAATGCATAGTTGAAGAAGATAGTTATAATTACCAACAAAAACTGCATCTCCAGTTGCAGAAATGAGGATTACATTTATATCCTTTCCTATTTTATTAATATACCTTTGCATATATAAGCACATATTAATTATCTTTGTTTTCTTTTTTTGTATTCCAACACCATGTAACAATAGCATTGATTAAACATTGATACTTACCTAATGCTAAATCTACATTTTATAATATAGTAATGTCAGGAGAATAATAAGCATCACCCAAAGAATAACTTCATTTTCTATTCTTGTGCAAGAGTTAGTGCATTCTGCTTTTACACAGATAGTTTTATTTTGTCAGGAAGAAATACAAATTTTTGTGGAGATTAAGTATGGTTTAAAGAGTTGTGTCTGGTTGTCACCTGTAGACTGTGGCCATGTATCATGACATGTACACCTGACTAGCTTGGTGAAGTACACCCCTGAGTGTGTCTTCAGGGTGTTTCCAGAAGTTTTGGACACACAGGTAGAAAACACTGGTGGAAATTCTCTTTGGTGAGTTTCTTCATGATGTGTGACAAAAAAAAAAAAAAAATCAGTGAATGTTTTTTCCAAGTGCTATTGAAGGTAAAGTCAGGCCCATAAAATCATCATCGTGTGTCTTCTTCTACCTTCTTCACTAGGTGTGACCTTGCATTATTTCTAGTTCTTCCCCAAAGTCAAAAGGACCATTACTGTCTCTATCCAGATGTCCCCTGAGAGCCTCATGTGCTCACTGGTGAGGCTTTTAGAAGGTAGCTAGATGACAGGGCTTATAAATGCCTTGATGTGTGGGGTGGAGTCTGTTGGCAAAGACAGTCACTGAGGGGCAGGGTGAAATGGAAGTGCTTATCTCCCTCCCAGCTCCTCCCTTTCCTCTCTGCTTCCTTCCTGTTTGCCATGCAACTCTCCTCCACCATGAGCTTCTGCCATACTTCTCTACTTTGGAGCTGACCAAACATATAAGGACTGAAACTTCTAAAACAAGGTTCATATTAAATCTCTTCTTCACATTGTGAGTATTGGGTATTTTGTCTCAGCAAATGAGAAAATTAACTGAGACAATGACCATGAAGTGTAAAAGTTTTGAATTCATTTGGGATAACAGTAGCGTGATAGAGTATCTAAAGACACTACTGAAAAAGGACTTCCAGAATTATTTCAGAAAGTGGACAAAATAGGATAAGTGCATTTGATGCTAAAGGGAGTATTCTGAGGGGGATTAATAGCAGTGTGCCATTTACTGTAATAATATTTTTTGAAATTTCATCATTTACCATGTTTTACAATCACACTTTATGGCTGCTGGCAGAATTGTACAGTCTGTATAACAGTTAAACCAATACATAAGAGACATGAAGTCCAGTTCTAATTATATGCATTCTCTAAAAATGTAAATTAATTGTGTTCTCCAGGAAAACACCATCTGTTTGTAATAATTGAAAATTGTTAAGTAAATATAAGAGTTATATTATGCAGGAAAAAACATTCTGCAGTAGAAAAGGCAAATAAATGAAGTGTATTAGACATTATTATAGAATTTTTAAATAACTTGCCAATTGTGAAATACAACCATATTTGTCTAGTTACTTATGGATAGCTACATGTGTGGGAATACATATCTATATCAATTTTTTTTTCAAATTTATAAATCATGTGCATTTTTCCTTTATTTAGGGATAAATATATACCAAACCCTAAAAAAGCTTACACAATTAAAAATTGAATGTTGTAGTTAACCAGTATTATTTGGTAAAAAAGAACACATAATTTAAGGGCAAGTTTTTATTTAGTCATTTTGATTTTTATAAAATTAAATGACAGTCTATCACCTTGAACCCTTAGGCACCTTGTCACTTTAGTTTGGTTTCCGTTACTACAATTTATTTTACAATTTCTAGAGGTTCATAGAAACAGCATCAAACAGTGTGTTCTGTTTGCTTTATTTTAGCATAATTATTTTGAGATTCACTGATATCATTAATGTGTTTTTTACTGGGGCATGTTGGTGCACGCTATAATTTCAGCACTTGACAGGCTACAAGTTTGAGGCCAACCTCGCCAACATAGTGAGTTCAATCTGGTCTGGTCTGCACAGAGTGATCTTGACTCAAAATACTACTACTAATAATTTACTTTTTAATTGTTGTGTAGTATTCCATTGTATGTATAGAAGGTTTATAATTGTAATTTATTTATCCAATTGTTGATAGATAATTGAATTGCTTTCAACCTGAAGATATTGCACAGAAGGTTATGTAAAATCTTAAAAAAAAACTAATTTTCTTGAAGAATAATAGTATTACCAAGATCTAAAAAAAATTATTCCCATGTTTCTACAGATTATAGTTGTTATCCTATTAATATTTTTTTCAATTGGAAAACCACATAATCCTCTTCACAGGTTATAGATATACTTCTTATACTACACAAATTGTTTTTTCATAATGGTTAAACAAACCTACAGAGTATTATCTTGGTAATAATTCTGAGGCCACGTATCTTTAAATTGAAATGGGAATATGCTGTACTGTCTTGCTCCATTTCCTTTTGCCTTCCATCATCTGGATATTAATATATCAAAATTACCTGGAGGAATTTAAGCTAATAAATTGTATAACTATAAAAGCAGTAAATCTTTTGATAATATTAGGGTTTATCATTTGTAATCTGCTAAAATACAACCACTATAAAATGTTATTTTATGTATTGCAAAAATTGGAGTATCTGAGTATTGTGTAAAGGATTTATTTAATTAGTTGATTTTAAAAATAATACTTTCAGATATAACATTATTTTAACTGTTTGGCATGTAGTGACCAAATATCATATTTAGCATTACTTGATCAGGTATTTTATTTTTCACATGTTAATTTTTCCTCTTACTTTCTTATATTATTCTACAGTTATTCTTTATTAAGACTTTATGTAACATGTATTTTTTATTCAGATAAAAAGGATTTAAAAACAACATTCAATGGAAGCTTTCTGTAATCATTTACATCTCTTAATAGTTGCAAAAACATAGTTCCTGTAAAAGTGGACATGAAGTTACAATAAAAAAGATCACATTTAATAAATAATTTCACGCGAGATAAAATCTGTTCCATAATTGGATGAGGGCAAGTAGATACTTTTTAATTGTTATATGACATAAAAAATTAAAGCAGAAACTAGGGTAGAATCAAGGAATAGGGAAGGAGTCAACCTATAGAAATATTTCATCATGATTTGCATGAATTTGATTATCAGGTAATCAAACTGAGTATACTTAATCACATTTTCTTCGATACTGTGAGTGATCTCCCAGTTAGAGGCACATTATAGATGGCCACAGATTCTCACTACTTCTTCCCTTAATAGCTGAGTCTAATTCTCTTCTGTTTCAATCTGCATCTGCCTTTATTATTTAGTTGATTAACTGAATGTTCACACTAGCATTTCCAAAGCTTCTGCATAAGAACTTGGCAGTTTCCATCCCAGCCTCTTAGGATGCTACCGGTCCAGCAATACTGAAACTATCATACTGTGAAAAGAGAAGGACAAGTGTGCAGGGAGGTCCTGCTTTTCCAGCCAGCCCACCTCAGATGTCAGTTAAGTGTTAAATAAGTCATATGCAACAGTACAAAGCCCAAACCACGACCTTGGATATGTGCCAGTCGAGCAATTACAGCCATCTCCATTTGCTTGAGACACCTAAGCTCACTCATTGTGAAGCAGAGATAAGACTACTTTCTTCAGGTCTGCACCAATGTCTTATCCACAAAATTACAGTCACACTGCAGTGTCGTTTTGTGTGACTAAATTTTTGCAGGTTTTCTTTGCACTTCAGATAGCCAGAATAACATCTAGTAGTACCAACATAGTGAGCAAGACACATAGAAATGCTTTTGCAGTACAGATTCAACATGGAAAATGAATAATAATAATAATAGTAATAATAATAATACCAATAACTTTCAGTCAAAGGGTCATGTGTCAGTTTGGTTGTGCTGTGCATGTCCTCATGTATGCTGGATAAAAGTGACATCAAATTGTGAAGGGAAGACTATGCTTTGGCTAGGAAAGATAATTTTTAAAACCAAGTATTGTTACTATTTCTTCAGCTTAAAATCTTTATTATTACCACAAAAGGCAAGTTATAAATGCATATATGGCTCAAAACAGAGTAATCTATAAAATAATATGAACAACTTTTTTTGTCCTCCAAAGTGAGTTTTACATATATTTACCATTCTTAAGGTTGCCTCTACTTGAGGGGCAAACATGTTTCTGGACTTTTTCTTTCTAATGCTTTAGAATGATCTGACCTGCCCATCAATCTCACATGGATACCTATTAAACACTTTTTAAGTTAGTGATCATTATTATTGTATTTGAGACTATGCTTAACTATAGCAGAGAAGGGCTGGGGATTTAGCTCAGCGGCATAAGTGCCTGCCTTGCAAGCAGGCAGTCATGAGTTCGATCCCTGGTACCGATAAAAAAACAAAAACAAACAAAAAGATAAAAATAAAAACTATAGCAGAGAAAGAGATATTGTGATAGCTACTCTTAATCTCTGGTTGTTTTAATGTAAAGTACTGTGTTGCCTATGTTGTCCTGTTCTGATCTGCTCTGTTCTGCCTTCTTTTGTTTTATTCTCTTTAAAATAAAAAAAAATAAAAATAAATGTGCAATGGTAAAAAAAGTTAGTGATCATTTATTTTAGCTGTTATTTAAACATATTCTTGAGAAGCATGTGAAACTAGTTCAAGAAAGAAGATAAGCAAATGAAACAGAAACATTGGGAAATGAAAAACAAGAATGTGAAGGAAGGAAGGGTAACATAAGAAAACAGAGGGATCTTGAGACCGTGATTTCTATAGTATGAAAAACCTGAAAACTAAATACCACATAGAGCAAAATAAAAGATGGAAGAAGACAGGGAGGTAGACTCTGCAGGGCTGGGAAGGACATCAGTGAAAGAGGAAAGAAGGGAGGGAGAATAAAGATGAACTTGGTGTGACGTGGTCCCCAAGACAAATGCAAATTTTGTGTGTGACAAACATATACTAACAAAAATTATTTCAAAAAGAATATTGCTAGGCAAATACCAACCAAAACCTAAGTTCAGCCACGCAAAGCCTCATTCCTCTATCTCCCTTTCACTGTTGTGTCTATGCACTTTTTTGTAGGTTTAAATGTGCAGCCCTAAGGAACACAATAGCACAACTAAGTTCACAACACATCACCATGCAGTGCTGCCTTTATCTTGTTTCTAAATTAGTAGATAAAAAGACTGTTTTAGACTTTATTTCGATGTTGAAGTGTATAAAGATTTCAGAGCTCTGATACATTACCATCATATTGTATCTAAGAAATCAACACTAATTAACGTCACTAAGACAGAAACCTTAAATAAAAACTTTTAAGAACAATTATTCTGAATTTATTTATCGTTGACTTTAATTTTATGCATTATATTTCTTTTACTTCTATGATAATAGATAGAGAGAGAAATAGATAGAGATAGAGAAAGACAGACAGATAAGTTTGCAGACCACATTTCAAGGTCTAGAGAAGACAAGACAGATACATAACATTCACTATATTGAAATTGTCTTTGTTAAACTTACTCATATTCCTGAATGTGTTTACGTATATTTATGCAAATAAACATAAGTATAAATAAAAATGTGAACAATGGAATTGTGTTAATATTCTCTGTTGCTAGAGCAAAGTACCTGACATAAGAAATTTAAAGGAGAAAGCATTTAATTTTAGCTCAAAATTTCTGAGTTTAAATTTTAGGTGGTCAAGTTACTGAAATTTAAACCTAACATCTTTAAATTTGAGGGATTTATTATAACATTTGTGTTCTTTTCATCCTCTAATTTCATCCTAACATTTGTGGTAATTAAACGAATTTTATTATTTCTTTTGTCTTTATTATTTAAATTTAAGCTACATCCCTTCATTTTTAAACTTGATTGGTAAGATTATCCAATATAGGAGGCAATAGCCACATATGGACAAATAAATAAAAACTTAAAATAATAAAAATTAAACTACATTAAAATGTCACTTTTGTAGCTGCCCTAATCACCTTCAATAACATGCTAAATATACATAGCTAAAAATGTGGGTGTTGCATAGCATAAATGAAAGGAGTATTTTCATTTTCATAGAAATTTCTATTGAATAGAAACTCATATCAATCATTATCATATAGAATGCTCAATCATACCATATTACTTTAACAGTGTCAAGAACAACAGTGAAGAATTATTCCATTTGTTTTAATCTACGACTCACGCTTTTATATTCATGTTTTACTTCTCAGTACACCTAGAATATATTTGTAATTTTTTCCTTTAGTCAATAAAATGTTATAAAATTTTATATGTGTAAATACATACACATGGATCTGAAAGATAATAAAAATGAAGTATTTATGTTTAATGTCAATTTTCCGAGTACTCTTCTTTCTTCCTAGAGATCTGCATTTCCATCTAATAGCATTTCCCTTCAGTCTGAAAACCTGTGTGGACTATTTCTTGGAACTCTTTCCTACTGCAAACTTCTTCACACATATGTCTCTGAAACTTTTTCTTTGTAGCTTCACATTAAAGTTTTGCTATACTAGATGGATAAGCCTTAGGTGAAAGTTCTTTGGAAACAGTCTTTTGGACCTCTGAATATATCAGCGGGTTACCTTGAAGTCTCCATTAATTTCCATGTATCAAATTTCCCATGTATATAATATTCCTTTTACCTCTTGGAAAATTCTAAATTTTTTCTTAATTTTTGAGAGTAGAGCTTAAGAGGAGGGGCACTGAGACTTGTGGGCATGTGCTGATTACCTTGTATAAAGCCTTCAAATTTTTATAAAACCTGGGCATGGTTTTCATGATGTTGTTCGTAATTCTCATTCAAAGCAGGAAGATCACAAGTTCAAGTGCAGGCTGGGTAACTTGGTGACTTAGTAAAATCGCATTATGAAATAGAATGGATGTGTAAAAGTCATGGGATTAATCCCTAATAACACACACACACACACACACACACACACACACACACAAGATGTACAAAACCATGCAACATGAGCAAGTTATTTGGCTTCCATTTGTTGACAATTCATTTATGAAATAAGAATAATGAACAATAAATCATACTGTACTAATGATTAAATGAGGAAATACATTTGAATACTTTGCATAGTGCATAACATATGTTATGTGATTAGAGAATAATTATCAGTGCTTATTACAAATATTTACACAAGTACGTGAAATGCTATATGTTATTCTTTCTTTCCATTTTCCTGATGTCTAACATTTTTCTCATTCTAACTTGCGTTTCTGGAGCTTGTTGATGTAAAGGTTGCCTGTGGGCTTGTCCCCGCTGCACTTAATTTGTCAAAATGAAACATATTGAAAGCTCTGTGTGCTTAAGCGTGCTCCTTTTTTGTGTTTAATATGTACATTTGTTTGGCATGTCAGAATTTTACTGGAAGTATTGTAATATTTTTCTAGTTGGTTTTCAATGTCCATATGTTAAAGAAACTATACTTTTTACCAGAGACAAATACTTTAATATGTACATATGCATTTAAAGCCTTTATTTTTAAATGGAAAGAAGTGATTCAAAAGAGGAATTAATTTTATTGGTAAATTCTTATTCTTCAGTTGTCAAAAACAGCTTTGTACCTACTACACCTCAGACACTACCTAAGTGCTGACAGCTTACAAGTAGATTAGCAAAAACTTTCAAATTACATAGATTTTTATTTTATTTGAAGGAAATGATAATTGCAACAAGTGACCAAAGTATTTAGAGTGAGCTTTCAAAATTCACCACATGATGACTCTGATGAGAAAAACTGACCTTTTTAAATTGTTGACACTTTATGCTGATTTCTGTAAAAGCTACCACTGAATGGTTAATGATAAATACATGCACTTAGCTTGTTTAGTAAACTAAGTTATGGGATAATATTTTTCAAAACTTTGATGAAGACTATTTATTTGACAGAATTATAATTGTGCATTTTTTTAAAATCCTTAATGCCCGAGGATCACGTGGTTCCATAGATGGCTTCCTTTTGAAACAAAGAATATAATTGACAATATGCAATTTGTGAAATAGAGCACTTATATCTTTAAACTTTGCACCTACTTAAGCCAAAGATAAGTACAATTTGATTCATGTTCATTATTAAGAGAGGTTTTTGTATAATACCTTGCCAGTTTTAACTTGCCGTTTTCACTTCAGTTTCATTTGTACCTGAGGTTACGGGAGTGTGCCAAAATACCCACCTGGAAAAACCACCACCCCTGGAAATAAGCCAAATCAGATCTATCATAATTAAAGAAGGCAGAATACAATTTTCTATAATTATTTTTCAAGAGCTGCCAGAATAAAATTTCATAGGCTGATGACTCAAGCAACAAAAATTTAGTTTTCCCAGTCTAGAAGGTAAGGCCCAGATCAAAGTGTCCAAAATTTTATTTCTTCTATGGTTTCACTTCTTGATTTGCACTGAAGGCCTTCCTTTCATCTCACAGTTCTTTTTCTCTTTGGGCAGTTCTTTTTATCTTTCTTTCTTATGTATGTCTTAATCTCACCTTCCAATAAAAATACCAGTGTGTTTGGACTGGTCTACTGTAATGACCTTATTTTATTAATTCTAAAGGCTTTATATCCAGGTGCAGTGACACTCTGCACCACTAGGGTTAGGGCTTCAACATATAGTTATTTTAGGGAATTCAATTTATTCATAACAAAGAGTTAAGAGTTTGATACAATAATATAGATTCTGTTATATATGATGAAAACGTACATTTAAAAATCTTTATATGCTAATAAGACTTGCCATAGCTAAGTATTTCATTTTGTATTTAGTTGTTCTGATATGTTGCAGGTCTGTAGTACATTAGTAACAGACTATGGCCAGCCTGAATCTGTAAACACACTCTGGGATTCTCTTTCAGCCCTTTTACAGTCATGACAGGGAAGTCAGGATTGTCCAGATTTCACGCTGTTTTGAGGCACAGATTGAGGAAGGAAACTCCTTTAATCAGCAGATAAGATTTTAAATAGTTCGTTTGGGTATGAGGCTTACCCTCCTTTGACAAATAATGTAGACCGTCCACTCTCCACACCTCTCTCACATTTTCCACATCTCTCTCCTTCACATTGCATAAGGGTGCTTGGCAGATGGAGCACCCTGTGATCCACACAGGGTCCTTGTATTCTTCCAAGGCAACTCTTTCACTGAAGCTACTCTGCCCTTCTAAGGTAAAATTGCTTGTTTCATTAGTAACCTTTTTATTGACTCAAAACCTGGAAAATTTTGGTCGTTGATTTGTCTACTTGGGACTTGACAAAGGCAGATCCAGAATTCTTCTCAGGTTCTCCTTCCGCCATATCAGTGCTAAGATACATCAACACTGTCCATTATTACATAGTTCGCCCTAAAACAGTGCTTAGTCAGGAGATTTCTGGGCTCTCAACAGTCCTCTGTCAGGGACCTTGTAGACCGTGGTGGGTGACTTCATGCACTGTTAAACATCAGGTACTCTTAGAGTTTACACTTGTACCTTAAATTCACTGGTCCATGTTCTAAGGATATATAGCCCTATATAATGTCTGCTTATGTTTCACAGCTATGAAACAGTTTTAGCAACACATATACCTTGTAACTTGCTAAATAAAACGAGGAAAAAGAAACTTGAATAAGAAAAAGAATAAGAAAAGAATTTTATGTACACATATACAGAAACTTTATGTTTCTGCTTCCCTCTGCAGAAATTCTCCACAGGTTCCCATAACTCTGATGAAACACACTTTTCTTAAGATCTTGATTTTGTTCTCCCTTTATTCTTATGCTTAACACTTCATTTGTGTAAATAATACTCCAACAAATCAATTCAAATTTTTTAGGGTATACAAAAATTAACTCTACATAAAACTTGATTATTAGAGTTTTGGGAAATTCATATGTCTTATAAAGATGAAGCTAACTTTCCTGTTCCTATGAAAATGTTGTTGTTCTTATCATGTATGTCTATAAGCAGTTATTTGCAGATATGGCAGATGTATTAAAAGATTGCAAGTATGTGCTTAAGCATCTCTTTAGTCCACAATGCGGAAATGCTATGCAAATAAATGCGTAAATTGAAATGATCTTTTGGTTGTACACTTCAAGGTGGTAATTAATATTGAGTTTGGGAAAAATGTATTGAAGTATGGCATTATTATATTGACTGAGGTTTAAGGTTATACAGTATTTGATATGTGTCATCCTGGGAAGAATTTAATTTTGAGGCAACATCAAAAGACCTACCCAGGGAGGACTAAATTGAAAGTGGAGAAAAAGAATTACTTCTCTCTCTGGAGCCCAGCTAGACTCAAACTTTTCCATTGATTTTTCTGATTATGAGTAACCTCTTTCAGACTGTAAGAGCACTCAATGTGATAGAAGTAGACAATAAGAAGCTAACCATAGAAACAGAATTAAAAGTAATGCAGTTATGTTAAGTAGCTACAAAATAATCTTTTGGACAGAAGATTTTTTTCTATTACAGCAAAACTCTTATTACAGCTTCACTAAAGTTACTGAACACATACCTGAGACCTGGAGTCCCACAGCGATTTCAACAAACTTCAAATCTCATTGCCTGTAAGTTTGAGCAAGTCCCAGGTGCTCACTACATGTTAACGTAATGGCTGCAGCTGGGACAATTCTGAACACCCGCTCTGCTCCTAAAAGTAGAGATTTTGCATCCTGGGGATATCATATACTAGAGCGTGAACTTGGCATAAGATTTTCACGTATGTTTAGAAGCCTTTTGTATTTTCTGAGCAGAAACTGTAGTAGGCAGATGGAATCAGTCTCAAAGCTCTCTAACTTTAAAGTTTCAACAAGAGGTGATTTGCACATTAAGTAAAAGAACTAGAGAGAGAGAGAGAGAGAGAGAGAGAGAGAGAGAGAGAGAGAGAGAGAGAGAGAGAGAAAAGACAACCTTGCCACACATTCTGGTAGAGGACTTTAGAACAGGTTTTTGTCTTTTTGCTTTTCTTTTTTTGACTGGGAGTATTTAAATGATATAAGATATGGTACAATTTATGGTTAGTGTTTTACCTAAAACAATTTGTTTTGAAGAATGCATTTTTATTTTAAAAAAAGCAAAACAAAAGAGGTAGAAATGAAACAGAATTTCAAAAAACTAACGTAAAGAAATCATCTCTAGTAGACACATCACGTTGTCTTAGAAGTAGTTGCTCAACTAACAAAATCAAAGTTAAAAAAGTGAAGAGACTAAAGAAATTATTTTGTGAGTTTGGGTAGAAAGTTCAGTAGATTAATCTTCAGTTAAATATGCTCAGTTCAAATTCTCTTGCTTAACTTGTTAGAATATTTTGTTCATAAAAAGTAGCACACTAACTTGAGTCTTTCGTTTGAATACAATTTTGATACAGAGCTACTGTCAAGTTCATTTTAAAATTCATTATTACAAGTTTGGCATTGAAATTTAAAGATAGAAATTTTCAGAAGATTATTATGGCAATTCTATTTGTATAATGGAAACTTTTGTTAACTTAGTATATGTCATTTTCAGAGGACTAACATCACCTGAAAAAAATGTTAGAAGTGACATTCATTACAGGCTGGGGCAAGGGAAACAAATGAGGTTAATTACCAGGAAAGTCATTTATAAATGATCAATAAAAGGTATTTAGTGGCAGACTTAGGTTTGATAAGCTTTGAATTATATAAACAAAATTTTTTCAACATCTTTGTTTAATATGTATAGGTATGCTTCATTGTGACTTTAAGGATAAAAAACAAAATTGAAATAATTATCTTTGAGCATCTTCATAGATCAGTTTCCTTATTTCAGCTTTTTATTAAATATTTCAGTTTTTTCAAAGTAAAGATTTTTTTTGCTTCTTTTTATATTATCAACAAGATAATTCCTTTGAGATACATCCATCTTGTGTTTAATGATGAGACTGAGGTCATCAATTTGTTTTATTTTCTATAAATCAATACTTTAATCCTATATTTGTTGTTAGGCTTTTCAAAATGTAAGATTTGGTGTTTTAGGTCTGCCAATTGATATATTTTTTCATTATAGTTCTTGACTGCATATTTAATCCTATGTATCTGTCTTACATCATTTATAAAAATAGTGAAGATAGCTCATGTGTTTAGCATCTAATTCTAAAGTTTCTCTAAATAAGTTTATATTCACAAAATCACCAATGCACTCATCCTCACTTTGTTTGTGAGACAGAATAAAAAAAAATATTTGAGGTTAAGTTCCAAAAGATATTTCCAGGTATTGCACTGTTTCTAAAAACTTCTGGTGACCTAAGCAGCTTTGTGTATTATATATGGCAATGTTCTCCTTTTCTGTATTTAATTCTAAATGTTTCATTCAGTCATCAACAGAAATGGTTCATATACTATAGCTTACTTTATTCTTATGCTATAAAGGAAACCACTACTTTGAAAGAATGTGAAAGATTTTAAATTACAAAACCTTCATTTAATTTAGTAGTTTATTTGTAGGACTTATTTGTTGCTAAAATCATGGACATCTATTGATAGATACTCAGTTATGCTAGATTATTAGGTTCTCTATGCAACCAGATTATTTTCCCCACCAGAAATGAAATGATTGAAATTATTTTTAAGGACAGAATTATTATTTGTAAAATACATTAATCTTCTGTCATTGTTTCAGCAGTCATCATTTGAAATGTAAACAATGTGATTAAAGATAAATGTGTTTCAACTAGTTGCTTTATTAATGACTCTAAATTAACAATCTTGATTCAAAGACAAATTTCTTAGCTAAAGGAGAAAAACTATGGTAATGTCCATACATTTTTTAACACTTTACCTGTTATTTCTCACAGACCTCCAATATTTAAGTGTTTGTAGACTTTATTAACAGACTTATTTTAAAAGACATGTTCGTGCAAGTGAAGAATTATCTAGAGCCCTAATACTAGAACTTGAAAATCTTCTATATTAAACTTTTTCTTTTTAATTGATGCAACCTCTCCCAGGGCTCTGCTCTTTGTTCCATAAATGCTGCAGTGTAATGTACCATTGAATGATTACAGGTTTATTACATTTTTCAAGCTCAAGAGATCTTGATTTTCTATATTAAAAAAACATTAAAGGGGAAATAGATAAAAACATAGTATAATGAATATATAGCAGTACATTCAAGTATTTATGTCTGAAAATGACAGAATTTGAATTTATTTTTCAACTCAATTCATCTTCAAGGATGTTATTTTATTGTAATGTTTTAAAATACCATTTTGCTTAAAATACATTGAATTTTTCATAATTAAGAAATGATAAGTATTTGAGGAAACATATACATTTAATTCCATTTAGAAATCACACAATGTTGAAAGCAATATATTTAGGAATATATGGAAGGATAATGTCACCTTATTTACATGTATAATGCTATATTTTTATGTATCCATTAAAATTGGTTTAAATTTAAAAAGAAAAAATAAAAATTTTCAATGCCATTTTTCCCCTAGAGGAAAAAGTAACATGCTTCACACATGTCTCAATATCTTAATGTGTATTATTTTAAATATATTCATTATTCATTTGCAGTTGTTTGTCCATACATCATATAGAGAAGAAAAGCTCTCTTCTATGAAAAATTGAAAAGACTTTTTAAGAAATAACTGAGACAAATAAAGAGGAGCATTATTCTTGTCTATGTTTATTCTTCTCAGTTAATTCTTGCTTCTCTAACATTTTCTAAATAGGATTATAATGTATTATAATCTTCATTTCAATGTTAATTCTGTTTATTGGTTATATCAAAGGTAATTCTTTCCCTGGTGACCTATCTTTTTAAACAACCTGCTAATCCATGCTAAATGAATCGTTGCGTCAGTAGAATACAGCCAATTACCATTAACACTATAATAAAGTCTAAGACAAAAGCCACCCCATTGAGACAGCAGGTTGAGTTCCAGGATTTAAAAACTAGAAGCTTGTTTAGTTAGTCTGGGGCATTTTGACTTAAATTTCATTTCTCTAATTATGTTACTTTTTATTTTTTTCTTTTTCTTTTCATTTTAAAGAGAATAAAACAAAACAAAACAATAGAACAGAACAGATCAAAACAAAACAATGCAAGCAACACAGGATCCCAAGCAAGACAACAGGGCATCAACAGTGCCTACCATGATGTCTCTGTTTTCTTCAAAATAGCTGTCCATATGTTCACACACAATGAATTCTAACCAAACAAAATAGTATAAAACTGATCAAAACAAAAGAATGAAAACATTACTGGCCTTCAAAACCAGACAATAGGAAAATCAAAAATGGTTACCATAATGTCTCTTGTTCCCTTCCAAATATCTACCCATTTCTTCACACATATTGAAATAAAATAACAGAAAACAGACTAAAATCAACGAAAAAGAAGAATAAAAGCAATACTGGACTTCAAAACAAGATTATAGAAAATCAGCCACAGCTCCCGTAATGTCTTGTTTTCTTCTACAAAGATGTGGTCCCATCACATGTAGTAAAATCGATGCTTGTAAACTCTTTAGGAGAAGCTCTAGCCATGTATCAACCTGTACATCTACATCTACCCTTTCTGTATTAGAGGGAAAAGCAAAACAAAATATAAGAAAAACAAGAAACAAAAGAGACAAATAAATAGCAACAAAGAGTCTGGAACAATAACAATACAGGCTTTCAAAATGAGGAGGTAGGAACATAACTAAGGTGGTTATTTTGCATAGTTATCTTCAAAAAAAATAACTCAGATGACCACATATAAATATGCAGAGTTGATCTAATCATGTGAATGTTAGCTGTTTTGTTCCAAGAACTAATAGAATTAGTAGTACAATCATCTTAGCTATCTCAAGTATACATATACAAATTCATATCTTTTTTTCCTTTCCCTTCTTTCTTTTCTCCTTTTTCTTGAGTTATGAGGAAGTTCCTTGAGTTTGAGCAGCTTCTTATATTTTCTCAATCTTTATTGAAGATTTTATGTTACTTCATAAACTAGGGACTTCCTTCAACGAGGCAGTCTGCAGACCTACACTGCTTTGCACACTCCGGATGTAGTGTGAGCCAGACTTAATGGTGAGACATTGAATGGAAGTTCTTTGTAATTCTGCACTTATAGAGGTTTTCTCGTAGTTAGCTCTGGGTTCTCACTCGCAAAGCACCACCAAATAATTTGAAAGCATTGGAATCGATGAACATAGTTCACTGGAAGTTCATAACTCAAAGAATTTAAATCCCAATGGCATATTTTAATAGACATGAAATGTTATAAAGATACAACTGTCTTGTACAACTGTCAGTATTTACAGTAGAAAGTTTAACTTTTGACAAAGAATATATTTGGTTTTATTTGGAAGGAACACATGGGTGTTTACATGATTTGTTTTTGTTCTCTTTCAAATTTCTACATTTCATGTGTGTATAAATATTTGTCTTTTTAATTTTTTTAAAAAGAAAAAGGACAAAGATAAGAAAAACAAAAAGCAAAAGAGACAAACAAACAACAATAGCAAACACAAAACAGTAACAAATAGGCTTTCAAAACAAGATGAAAGGAATGTAACAATGGTTGTTATATTGCATATTGTTACCTTCAAAAGGGTTGGTTAGATTACCAGATATAGACATGTAAAATTGATCTAATTATATGAGTCTTAACTGTTCTTTTCCAAGAACTAATACAATTAGTAGTATAGTCATCTTAGTTATCTAATGTATGTCTTTTTCCTTTTGCCCTCCTTCTTTCCTCCTTTCCCCTATCCCAGTTACTTTTATTCTTTAAGCAGTTTCTTACACTTACACAATATTTATTGTAGTTTTGGATCATATTTGCTCCTTTAGCTTCCTACATTAGGGAGACAATATATTATTTACACATGTGAGTTTTATTTATTTCATTTATGAATATGGTCTCAAGTCACATCCATTTACTTCTAAAAGCCTTGATGCAATTTTTCTTTATTGCTCAGTAGTACTCCATTGTATAAAAACACCACATTTTTTTTTATCCATTCCTCACTTGATGGGCATGTTGGTTGTTTCCAAGATCTGGCTATTACAAATTGTGCTGCGGTAAACATGGGTGCACATTTATCACTGTGGTATGATGTTTTCATTTCATCTGGGAAGACGCCCCAAAACGAGATAGCTGGGTCCAATGGAAATTCTAATCCTAGCATTTTGAGGAAGCTCAACACTGATTTCCATAATGATTGCACAAGCCTAAACACCCATCAACAGTGGAGAACAGTTCTTTAGTTCATGTTTCCCCACAGTCCTCCAGCATTTGTTATTGGTTGATTTCTTGATCCTGGCCATTCTTTCTGGAGTGAGATGGAATCTCAGTGTTGTTTTAATTTGTATTTCTCAAGTGACAAATGATGATGTACAATTTTTTCACACATATATTTGCCATTTGTGTTTCTTCATCTGAGAAGTATGTATTCATACTACCCTGAATGCCCCTGATCTTATCTGTCTTTTCAATTTTTGATTTTGAAAATGTTGTTCATTTTTGTGTGGCACTGGAATTTGAACTCACACTGAAAGACATCCTCAATCATTCAAGGGGTTTTAAAAAATTTTTGGATCTTATTTACTCTTTCAGTTACTTACACTAGGGAGAATATGTGATATTTACACAAACATGTCTGATTTATTTCACTTATGAATATGGTCTCAAGTTGCATCCATTTACTTTAAAAGCCTTGAGTCTATCCTCTTTTATATGTGAGTATAAAGAATTGTATAAAAAATACCACCGACCAAGGATTTAGCTCAGTGGCATAAGTGCCTGCTTGGCACACAAAAGGTCATGTGTTGGATCCCTGGTACCAATAAAAGTGAAAAATACCACATCTTTTTAATCAGTTCCTTGGTTTATGGGCATTTGGGTTATTTCCAAGATTTAGCTATTAAAAACTGAGCTGCTTTTATGCCTGTATCTTGTAATCTGAATAACTATTTTGAAGATAACAATATACAAAATAGTAACTCTTGTTAGTCTTCTAGTATTTTGTTTGAAATTCTGTATCATTGTTTTTATTCTTTTTTTTGTTTAAAAAAATTTGAATGTAGACATCACTAAGCTGCTAAGTTATTCAGAAATAGCACAGACTTTAGTTCACCTACTTTAGCTTCTCAAATTGTTCAAATATTTTAATATACATTTAATATTTTATCCACTATTTTAACACATTTGTGTAGCATTCATTATGTTGAAAAAAATATTGGTTTTAAGGCTATAATAAATTTCCCTGTAATATCCTTGACTGGTGCTGGTATTTATTAAATACATTTTTTAAAAATTACCTTGGATTTCCTTCCTCCCCCACTCCCGCCTGCCCGTTCCCTCCCTCCTTTTCTTCATTCTTTCCTTCTTTCTTTCCTTCTTTCTTTTCTTCTTCTACATTAATGGAGACTGAATGCCGACACATGTTCAGCAAGTCTACCACTAATCTATAGCAATATTTCTAAAATTATTTTGGGCAGTGTCTCATTAAATTGTTCAGCAGGAACTCAAAGGTGTGATTTTCCTGTCTCAGCCTTTCCAATAAACTTTAATTTCAGGTGTGTCACTGTGGCCAGCTTGATTGTTTGTTTTCTTTCTTTTTTTGCATAATGCTCAGAAAAGGGATTAAAATAAACTCATTTATTGTTACCATTATTTCAGAAAAGAAAAACATTTTAACACACAAAAAGTATAGGAATAATATAATTTAAGGTAAAAAGAAAATTGTTTAAATTGAATATATATATATATATATATATATATATATATATATATATATATTTAGTGATGGAACATTAGGGCAACTATTCAAATAAAAAAGTATTACTAAGATAAAAACACAGTGACTTCCAAATCACTACACTTCACTCTGAGTACACTCACCCTGTCTTTCCTACCACCCTCCCAAAAAGTTCCAGAAAACCTCCTTTGTGTCTTCAATGTGAGATCAAAAATTCAATGAGTGCTGCAAATGAATTCTATTCAATTTTCTTCACAGAACAAAATGGCTTAGGAAACTAGAATGAGAAGGATAAATGAAAACTTTAAGAATAAGTATTTCAGGTGGCTTTATCCATTGTGCTTTCTTAGCTGATTCCCTCCATGGAGTGGTCCAGCAATACGCTGGAAATGATCTAACAAAAATGACTACAAGTTTACACAGTTTATAATTTCATGATTCTCTACAGCTTTCTGATAATTTGTATAATCATTTATTTCACGTGTAAGTTATTTCATCATGTAGTTGATTTCCCTAGCCTTATTTCTAGTATCTCCCAAACAGATAGCATTTGCTCCAGTCCTGTGAGACTTATTATAGTAAACTAAAATACACATATTGTTTCAAATCTACTGGTCACTCTAAATCAAAAAACCTTCCTCTGTCTTAAATTATATTTGTTCATTTTTTATATATCACTCAAGAGACAATGCCCAAGGAAAATGTCTTAGAAAAATCCAGAGTAATGTATATTTTTTATGCTTAATGATAGGTACATAAAACTGTCACAGGAAACATTGTTCTAGTTTCATTACCTTAATTTCCAGATATACCATTAACCCTTAATAGAAGGAACCATATCTAAATCTATTTAATGAGTAAACAGATAGTGAAGTTACTGTAATAGTCAATAAATGTTTTTTAATTAAGTGAAGTGTTCCATGTCAAATTATATGAGTGTCGTGTAAGGTGACCTTTGAAAAGTAACTAAATATAAGATTTTTTAATCACAAACAATAAGTATGTCATGTGCAGGCTGACATAAGGAATTTTAGAGATTATATTTATAATCAATCCCAACAAAAAACCCACTGAGATTATTTCAAACTACTTTTCAAAATATGATGCTTTTTCTTTAATGTTTTGCTACAATTCCACTTCTTTAATTGAGTTAGTATTTATTAAAGTTGAAAACTTTTGACATTTAATATCATGAGTTTGTGGATAAGAGAATTTAGTTGTATAGATTAGTGGTTCCTTCTTTTCCCTTAAAAAGAAACTTCCCAAATTTTCCCACTAAATAATTTTATTCCACTCATAGTTTCATGATAAGTTTCCTCTTCCTTTCTTTCCTCTCCTCCAGCTTCCTCTCCAAGCAGATGAATTTCTTCCACACTGGCTAGTCTGCTAACAAAAGTGAAGCTGTTCTAGCCAAATTTACATGAAAATGAATGATAACGAAATTCAGAAATTTGACTTTTGGCAGACTTTTACTTGTTATAAAGAGGAGAAGAATAGAATCTGCCTATCAAAATTATGTAATGGTGCACACACCTGCCAAGAGCGGTATGCACCATGCTGAAGTGTATTATTAACCTTGAACACAATATGCTTTGTCTAACAAAAGAAATCCCATTAAGAATTCCAATTTTAATATCTGTGACATAGCTCTATTTAAAAAGTCAGTATGGTTTTTATAAACCACAAAAATGCAGATATACATATATATATATATTTGCTGAGGAGAATATATATATTATATATATAATATATATATAATATATATTTAATGGGGGCAATTTCAGTGACTTATTTGCACATGAAAACATAATGGGAACTATGGAAGTTTCTTATTCAAAGTTTTTAGCAAGTAAGAAAAACTATCTAGCAGTCACACATGAATAAAAGCAATTACTTTGAGTAATCTGTCAAAACTGCGAGCTAGTGGAAACTATTGTTTTAAATATTTTGATAGCCTAAGATATAAATATATTGTTAGTGCATGACAATAAAATTTCACCGAAATCACAGACTGTATCATGAGGCTCTTCAGAGCTCTGATGCTGCAGAGGCTTATAAAAAGCAGGTTCCAGAAGAGTTGGGAAAGACCATGCTGTCAATAATTGCTAGGTGGCAAAGATTCGCATTTAGCGTATTATCTCACATTATTTTTCCTACATTTCTGCGTTGAAAACTTAGTACACCATGGATATCAGTGAACTTCTTCCATCAGCTTACTTTTCAGCTTGCTCCTGAATATTTCCTCTCTGATGGATAAGTGCCTTTGTTATAATTATTGCATTCAACATTAAATATCTCTATATAATTTCATCTTTGGAATTTTTAGATAATGTATAAAGCAGCTGCAGTTTCATATAGAATACTTCTAATTCAAATTTCTTAACATCACTTTGGCAGTGCATGTGTTTTTAGTGCTATTTTGCCATCCATTGCATGTGACAAGAAATGAGACTTCTGGAATTAGTAAATACTGTGATTGTCTTAGTTGCATTCTCCTACAATAAGCAACATCCATCGCTTAAAGGAGAGGTTTATTTTAATTCAGTTTCCATTCAGAGTCAGCTAGGTGAAACAGAATGCTAAAGGGCATAGTGGACAAAAGGTGCTCAACTCCAGGCAGCCAGGAAACAGCGGGCAGAGAGGAGCTGGGGACAAGCTTACACCTTTCCCTTCCACGTTGTACATCCAGGGACATACCTACAATCAGGCATCACTTTCTGCCAGCACGTTTAACTACTGAAGATTATCAAAGGATGAACTCATTGATGAATGCAGTGTTCTCATAGCCAGTCAACTTCCACAGACACCAGAATTTGGGAAACATTTCATATCTAAACATTATCAGAAGTCAAATCTCTAAAAAAGGATACTGTTACTGACAATTATGATAAACTTATTTACTCTTCATTGAGAAGTAAGTGTGATATGATGCAAGATGATAAAGTAAGGAGTTTAAAGGAATTATAAAATAAACAAGCATGAAAAACTTCCAGAAGAAAGTGATTTAAAGCTAGATTCATAATTTTGCCTTGTATATTTTTCATGACATTAGAATCAGGAAGATGTATAGAATTTTCAAGTTAGATTTGTGCTATCATAACCATATTCATTTCATCTTGAGTAAAACTCTGAATACGAAGAGTCAATGTTAGTTAATCATCTGCTAATTTCATAAACATCTTTCATGCAAATAAAACCACACAAAATAAACAGTGTCTTTGGAAATAAGAAAAAACAAAACCAAAGAAAAACATGATTTGTAATTTGTATTTGGAAGTACAAAAAGAACAGCAAGAAAACCACAGTGGTTGAAGCACAGTCAACAAAGGCTTAAAATAGATACATACTTTTAATTTTTTACTTTTTATCTTTTTGTAGCTCATTGTGCCTCTGGTTACTGCACTAGCAATTCTATGTTTGCAGTGTTTGGGTAATGTATTAATTGATTTCGCATCACTAGGACACAAAGCCGAACACCTGCAATTGAAAGGAGAAGTTTCATCTGGCTCATCGTTTCAGAGAATTTGGCTGCTGGTCCTTTGGTCCCAAGGCAGAATAACCCTAACCCTGTCGCTAAGGATTGGCACAGAAAAGATGCTTAGTTCATGGTGGCTGGGAAACAGAGCAGAACAGTCCTAGATATGAAGAAACGGGATCAGATATAGTACATTAAGGCCAGGCCTGCATGACCCACAGAATGCCCAGAGCTGTGTGCTCCTCCGGTCCCTGGTGCTCCCCAGGCAATCAAGTTGACACAAGCAAGCGTAACTGTCACAGTAACAACTCACACATATTGCATGTGGGCCCCCTATAGTTTTGCCCTAGATGTGGAATTACTCTATAATTTTATTGAATTTAAAAGGAGGGGTTTTCTGAACAAATAAAATTATAAACATGTATGCTAAACACAACTAAATTCCTGTTTGAATTATACAATGTGCCAGGTCAAAATATCACATTGAAATGACTTCAGGATGTTTCACTGTGTTCAGTTTGGTTTCATTTTTGAAGTCAAAAAAAATTTGTTTTAGAACAAGTCACCTTGATTTTCTTACACTATTACCTACTTATTCACTTTTAAACGAGGCAGACAATGAGTTAATAGTATATCCAGAATCCCAGATTCCACAATTAAATGTTATTTTGCTAAGAAAAGCAGATCAGTTTCTGGCTTTGATCAGATACAGAGAATAAATCTATGAAGACTGCATGGGGGAACACTTTGAAGGATTCTGTGGGTATAAATGGAATTCATGTTGAAAATTTATTTCGTCTTGTTAATGTTTTAGGTTAATTATTGTTAAAAACTAAATCTAATGCTGTATGAGAAATTGGAGTGCCATATTAAAGAAATTCACATTAATACTTGAAATTGAGATTGGAAATGCTTCCAGTTAGAATATATTTTCCAGTGTTCAAGTAATATTTCTGAATTGATCACAAAGTTTCCCGAGAACAAAAATACTTCAGAGAGAATAGATTATATACTCCATGTACAACCTCATATATATATATTTATATATAGCATTTAATGTATAACCTTAGGCTTTAGATTTCCTATTTAATGAACTAATTATTTTATTAAAATAAACTTTCTAAGAACATATTGAAGCTAAATCTATGCAAATTAGTTTTCCAGATGGAAAAAGTGTGATGAGGATATTGTTGTCACTAAAAACAAAAGTATTCTTTCTATTATTAAACACTAATTGTCATTCTCTATTATTTGGGTTCTATGTTACCACATGCTTCTTATACATACAGGTTCATCAATTTCTTAAATACTATTATATGAACATTTTACTTACTGCCATATTATTAATGCATTCTAACTTAATTGTTCTGGGATGACAGGGTAATGCATTTGAAGCTGATTTTGTGAAATCTATTTATAGTTACCGTATAGCAAAAATAAATTCAATTTCTTCTCACACTCTTTGCTTTACTCCAAGGTTAATTAGTTCAATATCATTAACAAGACTGAAATGAAGATGTCTGCAAACTTCAATTCTCATGTGAGGATTTGGAAAAAATTCTTTCCAATTTAATTCTTCATGTGAACCTGATTTCCTTTTACTAGTGAGATTAAAGAACTTGTTTCCCAAATAGAAGTCACTTTTGGATTCTAGATGACAATTTTGTTACTCCTCATCTGTCCCTTCGTGTTTATTCTGTCTGATCTCATAGTTATGAAAGGGAATTGTTTTCTAATACTAGGCAAAGAATAATCCCTCATTTAAAGATGCTTTGATTTAGTCTGTCACACCTAAATAACCACCGATTTTAAAGCTCAACTATGCGGTGTACTGCAACTGAATGAGAAGAGTACATTTCATCGTAGTCACCATCTTAGGAATCATGGATATGATGTGTAATTAGTGGGCACAGAATCTAGGGGGCATCTTAAAATTCTACCCACAGCAAGTACCATGTACCTTTCTTAGTCTACCTTTTATCTGTTTGGTTGTCAGAGATTTTCCAACTTCCAAATGAAGGCAGAAATTTCTATCTTTCATTTTTAGTCTAAGACACTTCAAAAACAAATCTTCTACATGAAAGATTGAAATGACTTTTGCATAGGAGTACCCAGGAATGCAAACATTCATCAAAGTAAGTCATTGTAGACTAAAAAAAATCTGTATTTGACTGAATTTTTAGTAAATATTAAGTAAGTCTATTTTAAAAATTGTCATCTTAGTTTTTAGTATTGTGATTTAGAGTAACACGTAAGATCATTTAAATATAAAAATAACATATGATGAATAACTTTGATATTTGGAACTTTAATTACTCTTACTTGCTGAATATGTTTTATTATAATTTAATTTTCTTGTTCCAAAAATAATTTAATACAGTATTTTATAAAACATTAAATGTTGCAATTTTCTTTATATTAGTATAATGATTTTGTCTATTAATATGATTTTTTGGTTTTTTTCTGTTAAGAGTTCTCCATTATATGTGTAACAACTTAAGCTCTGCCTTGTACTTTTAAATCTTTATGCACTTGAATGTTTCTTAGTTTTCACAAACATATTATTATTTGACTTTTGTTATTAACCTATTATCCTATTCAGTTTTTAATTTTGTTAATCAAATTATTTATTTGGAGTTTTTTCTTTAGTATAAACTAAAATTTATTATTTTATAATTGTTTCATTCATTTTTATTATGTGTATTTTTAAGAGAATAAAAGCAAACAAAATAAAACAGAATAAAGTCATTCAAAACCAAGCAATGAAAGTGATACAGGACTTCCAAACAAGATGATAGGAAATGAATAATGGTTTCCATAATGCTTCTTGTTATCTTCAAAATAGCTGTCCATAGCATCAGACATATTAGAACAAAACCAAATAAAACAGAAGAAAGTCAATGAAAACAAAACACTGAAATTGATACAGCATTTCAAACTAACATAATAGGAAATAAATAGTGGTTACCATAATGCCTCTAGTTATTTTCAACATAACTGCCCATGCCATCAGATATCATAAAATTAAATCAAAGAAAACAGGATAAGGCCAATAAAACAAATAATAAAATGATACAGTATTTTAAAACAAAATAACAGAGAAGTAACAATGGCTACTGCTGGGCATGGTGGCACACTTTTGCAATCCCAGCTTTTGGGAGGCTGAGGTACTAGGATTCGAGGAAGTTTGAGACCAGCCTGGGCTAAAAAGTGAGCCCAAGGCCATCCTGAACTGCATCGTGAGACACTGACTCAAAAAGACAGGAAAAAAAATAACTGACACAATAAGTAAAATGCAGTCTTAAATCCATAGATCCTCAAGTATTTATTTACATGACATAATTGTAGTGTGTGTATAGAAGTTCACACATATATTCTCCAGCTTTTCAGCTTAAAATCTTTGTTGATATCTGATATTTTGAATTTGTAGATATACATAATAGGCATTTATATGACACCTGTCTATCTGCTTTCAGTACACTCTGACAGTTTTTATACTGCATCTTCATTTGTTTTTCTCACTTCACTGGAATATAAACTCGTGGAGGGAAGGTATTTTTCATGAAGTTTATGTGAATGATATATTTTCTGAAATTTGCATCTCTAGAGCTTTCATTACCTTCACATGTGAATAACAAAATGGTTATATTTTGAATACATATATCATAAAACTTTCTTTTCAAAATAATATAGCAATTTCCCTTTTTTTCTTTGACTTTTTTTTATAGAAGACAAACCCAACACATTTTTTTCTTGCCATATAAATTGATTGACTTTCTCAGCAAATTAGAAAATTTTTGTATCATGTAAAAGCATTCTTTTTACCAAAACTAATTACAGTATTTTCTTTCGCTATTAGACTCATTTAATGCAAAAATACAAGTGAGAGAATTAAATGGTCTTTCTTCATAGACCATTGATTTTTGTTTTGTTTAGCTCTTGTTTTTGTACTACCATTCATTTTATTCTCAATATTAGTCCTACATGATTCAATCTCTGAACTCTTCTTCTGGGAGATGTAATGTGTCCTTTGTTTTAATGCATATTGTTTACTTTCTGCACCGTACAACATAAAATATTGTGATTCTTATAAAGGTTTTTAAATTTTGATTGCTTTACTCCAATTACCTTTGAATATTAGATACCTCATTTTCTCCAGAGTATTGAAATATTGTTATATCCATTACTATTCTATAGAAATTCATAATTCATAATTATTTTTTAGGCCTTGGATTGTAGATCAATGGTACAGTGCCTGCCTGGCAGATGCAAGGTCCTGAGTTCAATTCCCAGTCCCCCCAAAAAAGATTTTTATTTTTAGAATATTGATGATGTTATTGTATTTTACTGTAACCATTTCATTTTTAAAATTTTCTATTAAAATAATATAATTCTTTACTCTTCAATACAGATTTTATTCTGTTTTCTGGAGGTTATACAAAATGTATAATTTCTCACATTTTTTTGCTTAAATTATCTTCAACACTGACACCTCTTTTAACGTCAATTCCTTACACTCTATTTTTCTTCCTCTTTCTTAACATACATTAATATTTGTACTCATTGTGTAATTTTCTTAAAAATGGAAACCAATGTGCTATGAAACAGGAGTTTATATTGAATTATTTATTTTAATAACCATTGATTTATTTTGTTTGCTGTTTTAAATATCGTATTATGGTAACCAATGGCCCCTTACATTTTTTCCCCTTACTTATCTTAATTTTCATATCACTGGTGCTTTCTCAATAAAATACAGCACTTAAGCATGTCATGAGAATAAGGAGATTCCTATGAGAATCTGCCTATCTGGTGCGGTCCCTGGAGTGAGAATGTAGAAAATCCCACTGGGAAAGTCTGTGGAAAGCTGCTTTCTTTTCCTGTCTCTGTTCAAGATGAATCCATCAGTTGACCGGGTTGCTGTGACCCAGCAGCATCCCAAATCAAGTGATAAGCTGAGTTTGGACCAATGAAATTAGCCAGATACTCCTTATTTTAGAATTTTAGAAAACTTCAAGTTAATTTGATCAGTTCAATTTAATTTGAATTTTAAAAGTGAAAGTTTTTTTTTTTTTGGTTCTTTTGAAACCCATGTTAAGAAATCTATTTAAACTACAACCTTTCCCTATTAGCATTACCTTTTCTTAATTAAGTTTTTTGTACACTTTAGGCATACGTAATGATCATATTTATCTAGGCAATTTGTACCTGTTTATGATATACCTCGACTCTTATTTTTCCCTTCCCCCATCTTCCCTTCAACTCCTCCATCCCTTCTTATTTAAAAGGTTTGTTTCCATTTTATCCTTCATTTCTTATTACTTTTTCATTTCTCCTCCTTTTTTCCCTCTACCCTGCTGTACTTACCCTTCAAGTCTGAATTTTTTTCCTATTTCAGAATATCTGTAATAAATTTTTTGTCCTTATTAACACTCTAAGTTTCTCATGTGAGAGAAATATTGCGGTATTTATACACATGTAAGAAAATACTGTATTCTTTTTATCTGATTAGCTTTGCTTCAAGTAACATGGACAATTGGGGATAGAACTAAAATTACTACAGAAAGGGAATGATTTTGTTAAACTGGAGCATGGGATTCCCATCTATAAAGTACAGTAACCAAGTAAAAATTATGATTAGGCACTTAAAAAGTGTTTTTAGGAAAAAGAAGATAAAGAAGAATGTGCATGATTCACTTACTTACTACATGGACAAATGTAATTGACAGACGGATGTGTGACATGAGTGACAAACAAGGAATATGAACCTGGCCAATATTTTTAAAGAAAATATTCCATAGGAACTATTTCTAAAGGTTTGTACTATCATAGAGCTAGTTTCTGTGCTCACACAGGCACAAAAACAATCAATATATCCATTGGGACTTGAGGTCTCTTGTCCACTCTAAAACAAAATATTAAAATCTTTTGAGGAAATATACAGACTCAACTTCCAAATTGTATATTTAAATCTTGACTTATTAAAATATGTCTCTCTCTTTACCCCCTTCTAAAATTTAAGCCATTGTTGTATATTCAGTTATTGGCACATGGGTAAATACATTTCAAATTGTAGCTTAAACCTATTTTTTAAAAAGCAAGAAAATAAAAAGTTAAAAAAAAAAACTTGACAGATTGAACAGGCGATGCTGGTAGGCCTCAATATGTTGTGCATTAATTATTTGATAGCATTAAATGCCTGGCAAATAATTAAAATATTTGTCTGTTTTATTAAATTATAAAACTCATTATTATTTGTCTTTTAATATAATTCACAATTAACTTCAAGAAAAAACATTTTTATCTAGCAACTTTGTATGCAGTAATTTATCCTACAAATATTCACAGATATCTGAAAAATAAATACATAGTTTTATAACCATATTATTTGTAATGGAAGTAAAACTACATTTTCAAAAAATTGAAAACCAGATAAAAATTTTTGCTGGGTGATTGAATAAAACTTATTTGAAACAATCTTGCACAGATAATGCATCTTTTGAAAAAAAATGAAATCCTTTGATATTGATATGGAATGGTCTTTCATAAATACTGGGTTCAAAAAGCAAGCGGCATATCAGTTTAAATGATATCATTTCCTTAAGAGAAATGAAAAATATGTACACTTATTTCCTGCTGCAGGAAATATGTCTGAAAGTTTAGTTTTAAAAAGGTATTATTTGGATGCCTAGGAAAAAAGCTGGGTGATTTAGGAACAGTGCTGAGGAGCACAGTGTTAACTGTGAACTTTTGTAAGAGTTGACCTTGAAACAGGTGAAAGTATTAACTATAAAATCTTACAAACAAAAACTGTACTGCATACCAAACAATCAAACAATGACAGCACAAACTGTTCTTTCTGATGAACAGAGAATTAGGACTATAGTTTTCTATCTTGCACATATATACACACATAGTGTTATGTATGTAAACATACATACATATAATCTTTTCCTGTCTTCCATTTCTCCTCTCCCCTATCCCAGTTGTTCTTTCCATTTGAGCACTTTATTTCCCTTTCATTATTACAATATCTGTTGTATATTTTGGATATTATTCTTTCAGTTTTTATTATTATTTTGTTTATACTAGGGAGACTACAATATTTACAAATGTGGGACTCATTTATTTCACTTATGAGTATAATCTAAAGTTGCCTCCATTTACTTATAAAAGCCTCAAGATTATCTTTTTATAGCTAAGTAATATTCCATTGCATAAAAATACACATCTTTTTTATCCATTCTGTGGGCTATTTGTAGTTTTGAGTGTAGCATGATCATAAGTTCATATATATCCTGTGATACGCATAGATGAAAAATTGTGTGTGTATTTTTAATGATTTCTTAGCTTTTTATGTTTTAATTATGTTAACTAACCTGTAGTTATTATATTTTATTTGCTTCTCTATATCAGGCTGTGATTCACTTAACCAATTGTGCATGTGTTTTTATATTATTCTTTTATTTATTTTAGGAGACCAAATAAATAGTGAAAATGAAATTTGTACCTTGTTTAACATTGATAGATATTACAAAGTACTTTATATTTTTGACTTTATATTTTATATTTGTGACTTTATACTCTGACTCATGTCAAATCTGTTGTTTTGCCAATTACTATTTTTGCATATATTCCCTGGAATCTATCTAATTTCATAGTATGTTTTTTTATTCTTTCACATCTTTTTTATTTTCAATATTTTACTGTATTTTCCCTGAACACGCTTCTCTCAAAATTTCAACTGAGAGTTCAATCTTACCATTCTCTCTGTTTAAAAATTGTTTATACATGTAATAGGCAGATAATATCATTTGTGTATCTAAATACTACTTCTCTCTTAATTACAAAACCAGTATTTTCTTGTTACCATTTTTCTTAGAAAACAGCCTTATGTGACCTCATCGTTTTCTCTCCATCAGTCCCTGAATCTGAACTTTGTGTTGCGAAAGCTAATCATGGTGTCCCAAAAGTTTAGCACAGTTTATGGGCTGTTACTGGAATCAGAGTTAAGAGCTCTAAGAACACTTCTTGCAAAAAAGTTTCTAAAAGGTGTAGAGAAAAACAGACTTTCTAGCTGTGTCTACCCTTATGCTCTTGTGGCAACACTGGATTGAGATTATCATTCATTCACTGGTCTAAAGATATAATTGACTTAACAAACAGGATAAAGTGTGAAGATGTGAAGGTACGACTGATTCCTTGGTGATGCAAATGTGTCAGTGAAGTTTTATCTTCCAGAGTTTACTGCAATTGTGCCAATATTATTGCCACAAAAATGTTACTTTTAAACCATCTTTTGTATTTGACATCATTCCTATATATCAGGGAGCATAAACATATGCCTTCAGGATACCAAACTCATTTTTCTTAGGCTGCATTCTTTTTGATTAGTATAATATAGGTTTTCTTCATATTAATTTCATGTAGCATATCCACCAATTATATATATATATATATATTAGTTTTGAAAATTAAATGTAAATGCCCAAATCAAATAATATGCATATTTCATGGAAGAGTTTTAGAATTTTTTATTTCTGAAAGTTGTATTTTTGAGAACTTCATTTATGACAACCATTGTGACACACAGTATTCAATTTTAAATTAGCCTTAAGAAGTTGGTACCGTTATGCATATTTTAGAAGTAAGGGAAAAGAACTTTCAGTTTTACTTGCCAAAGATTATGCTGCTATGAATTTTAGAGCTGGGGCTAAGCTCATAGAGTTTGGCAGAAATACCTGTAACAGTATTCATTAATTGTACATCATCTCTACTTTCCTTCTCTGTTACTACTATTTTCATATTTCATCATGTTTATTTTCTTTTTAATAAGAATTGACCACAGTGTACCAGTTTAAATATAAAGGTTATATTTCCAGCTGAAGGCTTTCATATTTCAGGTTAATAGTAACTTTAATCATTTCTTATTTCTATTTTGCCCAGAAATGAATTGTCAAATTCCTAAACTTTCTTATTCGCGCTGCTCACAGATTTTTTAAACTTTAGTTTTGCTGTAGGAGTGCAGTTTTTTAACTTCAAATTTCAAGCTATTTTACTTCTTATGCATTTGTTTGTCACTTTAAAAGAAAAAAAAACCTTCAGCACAGATTAGGCATATCATTCTTTAGGCTATGTGGCTCAATTTGAATTTTATGATATGAACACATAGTATTATCCATATTTCTGTTGATTTTGGCACTTTAGTTAAGAAGTACAAGACCAGTCCAGTTCTTTCTGCAACTCAAATAATGTATTCTCAAAAATCCAGGACCATGGAGGGGAACATATAATTCCCTGGTCTTTCCTGGCTTCTCCAGGCTATGCACAGTCCTTGTATTGGGGTTCCCTGCCATTTTCAAAGCCAGCAATGCAGACTGACTCAGTGTCACACTCAGTCACCCTAGGTCTATCCCTTTCTTCCACATGGAATCATTCATTCACTTGGAGTTAAAATAATGCATACATTTAAAGCACAAAGTCCTCTCAACATAACCTCCGACGTATTTGTCTTTCCCCGAATTTTTATCCTTCATATATTGGCTATAATTTTAAAATGTTTCTTTCACTTGATTACCACAAGTTATCAATCTTTTAAATTTATTTTTAGACTTTCAAACTGCATTCATATATATTACAGAAATATATGTTATTATTTTCCTAGAAAAATACATGTAAAAATGTAATGGAATCCTTCTGTTCCACTGTTGTGTTATAGTTTACTCTGCCCTTTTCTTTAGCAACAATTTCTTTTAAAAGTAAGACAGTTATTTTGGATGATGGTTGTTCTTCTCTTGTGTGACCTGCACTTAGGGCATCACTTGCAATCCATAAAACATCATTGTTTTGGCAAGTGTCTACCACTGTGTCAAACAAGTGACCTGCAACCTTTCTCTTCTCTGGTCTGCTGTAGAAGAAAAGCTAGTGCCCAGAGTGAAATGGAGCCAAGCTCTGAGCACAGCTCTCTCACACGTCCTTGGAATGAGAGAGACTTTGAGACTTTATTCTTCTTTTTAGTGGACCACGCTTTTGTCAAGTTGTCTTCTCTTTTCATAGATCTGTTACAATCTGTTTGCTTTTGCCACTACTGTCTCTGTATTTGAGGTGATTTTGTTGTATTTAGGGAGGGCAGAGAGGCCTTTTGGGTTTATTTTATATCTTTTTTGAAACTCCTTGTGAATTATAAGAAATGAAGGTAACTGTTTTGTACATGAGGTTATACTTATTTACCTTTTAGAATATAATTATTATATTAAAGAATAAGTGGAATGTAAGTGACAAACAGAAGCTAAGTAAGCTCATGAAAGATGCCCAGTAATAATAGTACATTAGTATGCCATCACTAGAATGGCTAAAATTCAAAATACTAGTTAAAGCAAAATACCAATACAAAGCACTCTCATTCTTTACTAATTGCAACATAAAATGCTACAGTCACTTTGCAGGGAAGTTATTTTACAGAACTAAAAATAGTCTTTGCAATGATTTAGCAAATATGCACCTCAGTACTTTCTAAAATTAGTTCAAAATGTATGTCTATACGGAAACCTGGACATAGGTATAACAGCTTTATTTATAATTATCAAAATGCAGAAGCAACCCAAATGTGTTACCAAAGCTGAACTGATAAACTCAGGTGATCCAGTATAACAGAATTTTGCTCAACAATTGAAAGAAATAAACAAAATCATAAAAAGACATAGTCTTATATGCTACTGGTAATAGAAAACAAACTGTCTGATATATATATATATATATATATATATATATATATATATATATACACAATAAATCATTCTAACTACTTGATACTTTAGCAAAAAATATAGACAGTAAAAAAGAGCAATATTTGCTAAGGCTTGGGGGAGGGAAGAATGGATAGAGAGGGGACCAAAGGGAAAATTTAAGGACAATAAGACCATTATCTATTATACTATAGACATACTATAGACTATATACTATAGACTATGTGTCTATCATGACCTATAGAACACAAACAGAGAACACTGATATAAATGATGGCTTTTAGTTAATAGAAATATATCAATATTGTGTAATCAATGGCAGAGATGTAGCATAATAATGCAAAATGTTAATCATGGGAAAAACTGGGTGGAGGTGATAGAGTGAAAGATACAAGGGAACAGTATATTTTCTGATTGAAATTTCTGTAAATCTAAAAGTACTCTACTAAATCATAGGATGAGGAGGAGAGGGAAAGAAGGGGGGAGTAAAAAAGGTTAAAATGTGATATGCATTTATATCAACTCTTCACAGTGAATGTATTTGTTAAGTATTGCAGACATAGCCTAATAAAAGTAAAAAAAACACTTAAAAATTAAGTCTGCTAGTTAAAAGATAACTAAGAGAAAGAAAGGGAAGGAAAGAAAAGAAAGGAAAGGAAAGGAAAAGAGAAGAGGAGGAAAAGAAAAGAAACAAAACGAAAAGAAAAGAAGAAGGAAAACAAGCTTTTAGTAAGCCAAATAATGACATTACCCCCCTCCCACTTTTCCATTTCTAAATCTGGGAACTTTGCCTACGTTATGTTGTATTGTGAAAGGCAATCTGAATGTATGCGTTGTCATTTAAATGTGACCGTTATCCTAGATTATTTTGTAAAATCAAAATTGTTCACCAAGCCTCAAAAACTGGAGAAATGTTTTGCTTGAATCACAGAGATTCTGTAGAAGAAAAGACAATAGATATTCTGAGAATTACAACTCCACTTTGCTGATTTTTAAGATAAAAGACTTTCAGTAGTCAAGGAAAGAGGCTGGTTTTTAGATAGTGTAAGTTGGTGCTGCTCAAAACTTTAAGGAACTGAAATCAGGGGACACCATGAATAATAAAGACACATATTGTCTAGATTTTTTCAAAGTAAACACACAATTATTGACATTTCTGAGACCAGTATCAGCAATCTGACCTAAAAACCTAAGATATAGTAAATATATTTGTTTTAAACCACTAAACTCATGACAATTTATCATGTTAACAATATGGAACTAACACAGAACCTGATTGCATTATTTTCTATGACTCTCAGAAACAGAAAAATGAGTGAAGTCTGCCATTTATATAGATGACCACTAAATTTCAGTACTTCTATTTTGTTTTTATTTCTGGTACCAGAGACTGAACTCATGACCTCACGATTGCAGGCAGGCCCTTATGCCACTGAGCTAAATCCCCGGCCCAATTTTAGTACTTCTACATGATGCATGTGATATGTATGTATACCAAATCACATTGTTTATATGTTACCAATTCTCTAAGTGGTCTAATCTAACAATAGAATGATCTCCTCTCAAGCTTACATAAATTGATGGAATTATTTATCCATATTTTTCAATAAATGTATTTTTTCCTAAGAAAATGTCATGGGAGAAAAATATCAACACATTTGATGGGCCCCTCGGGGAACAGAGATTTGAAATGAAGAAAGAAGGTGATGGAGAATGGATGGAGATAGCAAACAGGATCAAAGCTGATTAAAATAAAATAAAACCCCTAAAGAATTTATTATCAGTTGAATTCTTTGAAACCAATAATGTAACTATTAAGAAAATTATAACATAAAATTGTATTGAAGTCAGAATTTTTTTAAAAATACCACCTTTAATGCTAAAATTCAAAATCACAAATGTATGGATGATTATTTATGGAGATTTGGAAAGATCATACAAAGAAATAGCCGTATTACATAAAATATACTTAATTTCCTTTAAAGAAAACCTAAAATGTGATTTAAAGAAAACCTAACATATGAATTAGGAATGTTGCTAGGTCTCTCAGATGATTTCTACTGTGATCAGATGTATTGCTGTATTAGAGTATTGCTGTGTAACAAATATTTCTGCTGCACATAGGCTGACACCAGACCATCATCAATGGCATTAGGCAGTCTGGTCATTGAAAGGTAATTCGATCATAAGGGCAAAGTATAGTGATTATGATTGGTATCCTTATGAAAGGTACTCCAAAGATCGGCTAATCCCTTCTATCATTTGAGAAAACAGCTAAGAGGTGCCGTCTATAACCCAGAAAGAGCTCACGGGACATTAAATCTACAGCACCAGTATCCTGAGTTTGTACTTTCAACCCCTAATGAGAAACTGTGAGAAACAAATTTCTTTTATGTCTAAGCATTTCAGTGTGTGGTATTTTGTTACAACAGTTTGTATGGATTAAGATTAATATTCTAATTGTCTCTCAGGTAACAGTCAGCTCTGCCATCAAATGTGATGTAAGCTTATTGACTGTAAGTGTCTCACTTTAAGAGTTATACCTGTGTGTGTTTGCATATGCATACTTGTGCATAAAAAAATTCTTGAGAAATCTTCACATCAAAAAATGTGTTCACTGCAGTTACTGAAAAGGTAAAGTTACTTTACATTTTCTCCTCACCATGCTATATCCTAATCTTTTTCCACAGTGATTAGTTTCTAGTTGTTCTAAGACAGTTCCTATGCATATGGAATTCTAGACTAATGTAGAGGACATACTACCCTTTCAAGTTATTTATTAATAAAATTTTAAGAGCTTAAATGGAAACAAACATAGAAAAATCCTCAGTGCCCCACTCCCAGGGCCATATAGGTGATTTTCGTATAACAAGCCATATACTATTATCATATGGAAAAGAAGAACATAAATTATAGCAAGAATCAACAAATGGGATGTACCAAATTGAAAAGCTTCTGCACAGCAAAGAAAATAACAAAGTGAGGAGACATTTAACAGAAAGGGAGAAAATCTTTGCAGCTGATCTTTTGACAAATGTTTAATATTCATGATATAAAAAGAACTAAACATTTACCACCAAAAGTCCCAAATAAACCAGTCATAAATGGACAAATGACTTGCATAAATAAGTATAAATACCAATAAATATATGAAGAAACTGTTTATCATCTGTATCTATCAGGAAATTGAAAAGTCAAAGGTACCATGAGATTTCACATTCTCTTGGTTAGAATGACCACCATCAACAGTGAAAACAACAATAAATGTTAGAAATATGGTAAGAAAAAAGAATCCATCGACACTGTAAATTGAAATGTAAATTGGTACAACCACTATAGAGGTAAGTATTGAGAGTCTTCAAAACACTAGAAACAGAGCTATCGTTTGGTCCAGCTATGCTATTCCTCACTCGTTGGCATATTGTCAGAAGAATTACCGTATTACAGAGATAAATGTGCAGCCATGTTTATTGCAGTGCAATTAACAATAGCTAAGCTATGGTAACAGTTAAAGAATGTAGTATAAATACACCATGGAATACTATTTACCAATAAAGAACTTAGAAATCATGTCATCATGCCAAGTCGTCAAATTATGTTACATGCATATAGAAATTTGTCAGGGAGAAACTCATTATTCTGCATAACTAAGAAAAGCTGAACAGTTTGTTCATAAATTTTTATTGCTATTTCAACTATTTCCTCATGAAAATAAGTCACAAAACAGCAGAGATAAGGGTTGTGATATAAAAGTCTTTGCTATATGTTTAAAATTTTAAAATATCTACCCTATAAGACAAATTACCTTAACTAGCACTTCCTCTTCAAACGTATTTTCCCATTGGTGCCACT